>CAUYRH010080197.1:0-22731 GCA_963574655.1 Perodicticus potto | reverse complement strand
GCACCTATGGTTCAGCGGGCTAAGGCACCAGCCACATACACCTGAGCTGGCGGGTTCGAATCCAGCCCGGGCCCGCCAAACAACAATGACGGCTGCAACCAAAAAATGGCCGGGCATTGTGGCGGGCGCCTGTAGTCCCAGGTACTTGGAAGGCAGAAGCAAGAGACTCGCTTGAGCCCAGAAATTGGAGGTTGCTGTGAGCTGTGATGCCACAGCACTCTATCCAGGGTGACAGCTTGAGGCTCTGTCTCAAAAAAAAAAAAAAGAATCTCACTCTGGAGGATCTGCAAAATACACCATGTTACCCTGAAGGGGTGAAGTTTTCCTCTGAACCTACTTACAGAGTATCACTGGTGAACAGAAGGAGTCCAGCCTGGAGCAGAGAGATGGATTGTGTGATTTCTGAAAGATCCTGTCCAGCTGATGATTGATGGTGTGCTGGGCAGGTACCAGGCCAAGACACCCCAACCCTAGTGCCTGAGCTGGGCACAAGACCAAACTCAAAAGCAGGATTGCAGGTTTAAGATGAGGAGCTGAGTTCATCGCAGATCCACGGCCCTCCATGGGAGGCCCGAGCAGAGGAAAGGAGGGAATGCAGACAGGTTTATCAGACAACCCCATCAGGATAATATTGCATTATATGAACAAAAATCTGTTATAACAATAGCTTGGAGCCTGTGGAACCCAAAGAGATGAGTGGGAGATGGAATCCCAGCAAGCCAGGGCTGGCAGGGACTACAGGAAGCAGCTAGGCCAACCGTTTCTTTTCTTTCTTTCTTTCTTTTTTTTTTTTGAGACAGAGTCTCACTTCGTCACCCTCGGTAGAGTGCCGTAGTGTCTCAGTTCACGGCAACCTCCAACTTTTGGGCTTAAGCGATTCTCCTGCCTCAGCCTCCCAAGTAGGGACTACAGGCGCCTGCCATAACGCCTGGCTATTTTTTTTTTTTTTGAGACAGAGCCTCAGGCTGACACCCTTGGTAGAGTACCGTGGCATCACAGCTCACAGCAACCTCCAATTCCTGGGCTCAAGCGAGTCTCCTGCCTCCACCTCCCAAGTAGCTGGGACTACAGGTGCCCGCCACAACATCTGGCCATAATTTGGTTGCATCTGTCATTGTTGTTTGGCGGGCCCGGGCTGGATTCCAACCCGCCAGCTCAGGTGTACGTGGCTGGCGCCTCAGCCGCTTGAGCCACAGGTGCCGAGCCAGAAGGATGTCTTTCAACTCCATCCAAGTAAACATATAAGATATAAAGTCTCCATCTTTTCTGAGTAATATTCCATGGTGTACATATGCCGCAGTTTGTTAACCCATTCATGGGTTGATGGGCACTTAGGTTGCTTCCATGATTTGGCAATTATGAATTGAGCTGCAATAAACATCCTGGTGCCAATGTCTTTGTAGCGAAATAATTTTTGTTCTTCTGAGTAGATACCTAGTAATGGGATGGCAGGATCAAATGGGAGGTCAACATTTAGTTCTTTGAGAATTCTCCACACTTCTTTCCATAAAGGTTGTATTAGTTTGCAATCCGATCAGCAGTGTAGACGTGTTCCCCTTTCTCCACATCCATGCCAGCATCTTCAGTTTTGGGACTTTGTGATGTGGGCTGGTTTTACTGGAGCTAGGCGATATCTCAGGGTGGTTTTGATTTGCATTTCTCTGATGACTAAAGATGAGCATTTTTTCATGTATTTGTTGGCCATTCGTCTGTCATCTTCTGAGAAATTTCTGTTCAAGCCTCTTGCCCACTTAGAAATAGTGTTGTTTGCTTTTTTCTTGCAGATTAATTTGAGTTCTCTGTAGATTAGTTATCAGGCTTTGTCAGATTTATAACATGCAAAAATCTCCTCCTAGTCCAAAGGCTGTGTGTTTACTTTGGTTACTTACGGTCCCCTTAGCTGTGCAGAAGCTTCTTAGCTTGTTCAAATCCCAGTGATTTATTTTTGGTGTTGCTGAAATTGCCAGGGGGTTATTCTTCATAAAATCTTTTCCCAGACCAATATTTTCAAGTGTTTTCCCCACACTCTCTTCTAAAATTTTTTATTGTTTCATGGCTTAAATTTAAGTCTTTTATCCAGTGAGAATCAATTTTTGTCAATGGTGAGAAATATATGTTCAGTTTTAGTCTTCTACATGTGGCCAACCAGTTCTCCCAGTATCATTTATTAAATAGGGATTCTTTTCCCCAGTGTATGTCTTCGTTGGGCTTGTCAAAAATCAAAGGATGATATGTGGGTAGATTATTCTATTCCAAAGATCTATGTCTCTATTTTTATGCCTGTACCATGCTGACTATAGACTTATAATATAACTGGAAATCTGGTAAAGTTATGCCTCCAAGATTTGGTTTTATTTCTAAGAATTGTATTGGCTATTTGGTTTTTTTTTCTGGTTCCTTATGAAATGAAGTACTATTTTTTCAAGTTCTTCAAAGTATGACATTGGTGCTATGATGGGGATTGCATCAAATCTGTAGATTACTTTGGGTAGTATTGACATTTGAACAATGTTGATTCTTCCCAACCTTAAACATGGTATGTTCTTCCATTTCTTAATGTGTTCTGCTATTTTTCTTCTCAGGGTTTCACATTTATCTTTATAGAGTTCTTTCATGTCCCTTTCTTAGATGTATTCCCAGGCATTTCATCTTCTTTGGTGTTACTGTAAAAGCAATAGAGTCTTTGACTTTATTCTTGGCTTCACTCTTGTTGGCATATATGAAGACTACTAATTAGTGGGTGTTGATTTTTTATTCTGAGATGCTGCTGTATTCCCTGATCACTTCTAAGAGCTTTGTAGTTGAGCCCCTGGGGTTTTCCAGGTATAAGAGCATGTTATCTGCAAAGAGGGAGAGTCTGACCTCTGTCCGCATTTGAATAGCCTCCATCTCCTTCTCATATCTGATTGCAATGGCTGGACTTCCAGTACTATGTTGAATAGCAGTGGTGACAGTGGGCATCCTTGTCTGGTTCCAGATCTGGTGGAGATGCTCTCAGTGTTACTCAATTTGGTGTGGTGTTGGCCGTGGGTTTGCTGTGGATGGCCTCTATCTGTTTAAGAAATGCCTCACTTAAGCCTATCTTCTTAAGTGTTCTTATCAAGAAAGAATGCTAGATATTATCAAAGGCCTTTCTGCACTAATTGAGAGAACAATATGGTCTTTGTTTCTGATTTTATTTATGTGGTGAATTATATTTATGGATTTACATATGTTGAACCAACCTTTCATCCCTGGGATTTTGCCCCACTTTATGGAGATGAGTGGTTTGAAAGTTTAGAGCTTTGTCACTGAGGAGGAACATCAGAGTTTACTAAGTGCATCTTTATGGACAAAGTTAAATATTCTACTTAGACCACAAGTGACAACTCCTTCTAATCTGCTCGGTGTTATCAGTTGTAGCATTGTTGTATATGCACATTGCCATGTGGAACTTATTTTAATCAGATTAAAAATACGCAAATTCTTGGGGCCACATTAAGAGATACGAAGTTATGTTTTTGTTAATATTAAGTGTTTCCATTCCTTCAGTAGCTTTTGCTTTCAAAGCGGTTGGAAGTGTTTGTGTGAGTTCCCTCCGACCCCCCACCTGCCTGCAGCGGTCCCGCCGTTCTCAGCCTTTGTTCAAGCAGGTTTAATTAGTATCATTTGCACAGGACAGTGGAGCCACAGCGGCCAAATGTCTGAGCACATGTGGTTAATATAACAGATTGGGAAACAGAACGTGGTTTAGGGGTCACATAAACCGGGTTAAAATTCCAGCTTGATCGATTATACTTTTCATAAATTACTTATTTCTCTGTGTCTGGGGTCTTTGTTTGTAAAAAGGAAATGAGATTATTGTGATCAAGTAAATGTATGTGAGCAGGACTAGCTCTGTAATTAGTTGGACCTGGTGCAAAGGGAAAATGTGAGGTTCCTTGATCAACAATTAAGAATTACAAGATGGTGACAGGCGCGTTAGTACAGAGTGGGGCCATTCTAAGCAGGACCTGGTGCAACTCTCCAGCTCACATGGCCTGAGCTGGTGCCAGACCTGTGGTGAGGTGCAGAGAGCAGAGCTCAGAGCAGGCACTTGGTGCACGCTGCTGCTGCCCCTTCCTTTGGTGTTTTCATTCAGCTTTCTTTTCTCTAAATTAAAACATGTGTATTCACAATCATCGGATTTGTAAAAACCTGTGGCATTATAATAAGTGACTACTTTTTTAAAAAGTAGAGTTTCCAAGCTTTAATAGAAAGCGTTTCGTCACACTGAGCACCCTTTCTTTGCGCTGAGATTACAGTTCATGTTGTCTCCTTGCTCTTAAAAAGATGGAATGATTTAAGTTCTTTTCCACGTTGTACTAGACCAAATTTAACACTGCCATTATGATCATTTAAGTGAGACTTCGTTTTTCTCTTAATGGCTCTTTTAAAGCACCACTAGAAATGTCTTATTAAAATAGAGTATTTGATTTATCTTCTCTAAATCCTCATTAGAAATATTATATTACTTCTGTGGTCTTTACACTTAAATCACTATGATATTTATGTGAAATTCCATACAGTCTTAAAATGCTTTATGCATTTTCCCCATATATTTTCTTATTAAATATGAAATAAAAATCTTGCTTTGAACATACATCCACAGATACATCTTAGAGGGTTCTGACTTTTCAAAAGAAATATGACTTAGGAAAGTTAAAAAGTACATGAAATATTTTCATTATGAGAGTGAATTACATAACCTCTGTAAGTCTGTTTTTATTTTTTTGGGGTTTATTTTTCTGTCTGTCGATTAAGGAGGTTGAGACTGATAATTATGAAGTTTCTTTCAATATTTTAATACTGAAAATCTTCTATTTTCTATTTCTGTATTCTCAGTTCCAGTTTACTCTGTGTGTATAGAACTGTATCATTTACTCTCATGGACACTCTTTACATGTCAGTGAATGGCAATGTCCTTATTGCATAAGGACAGAGATAGAACCTTAGGAAGAGTTGGTCAGTTGGCCAGAGTCGTCTGGTTTCAGAAAAGTACACACGAAACTAGAACTTCAAATTTTGGAATCTAGTCCTAGAGTTTTGTTTTTTGAATGCTATAGAGTTAAAGAAGTGGAGAGGTTATAAAAGAAAGAAAAATGAAAGAAAACAGTGTAATCGTCAGAGGTATGTTGGAAAATGGTGAACAGCTGGTTGGGGAGGCGAGTACTCTAATTTGCAGCATGTGCTGATTTTCGTGGTGTGATTTCCCCACAACTTCAACCTGTTAATGTGACGCCACTGGGGCTGGCGTGGGAACCGACGTGAGCTGGCTCCCGCACGCTCCCAGTAGTGGGCCAGTGTTACACTGACAGTAAAAAATTTTAAAGCAACTACTTGATTTATAACTGGAGGTGGGAAGAGTTTTGGGATCAGTACTAGTTGTTTAAAAGCTCTTTAGGTATTTGTTTTAAAACTTCTTTAAAATGGATAATAGGGGTACATATTTATAGCATGTCTGTGAATTTCGTGACATGCACAGAATGTGTCCAGATGAGGCTGAAGTATCCAGGAGATCCTTCGCCCTGGGATTTACCTCCATGTGCTGGGAGCATTTCAGTTCCTCACAATACATTCCAAATCATTTCAGCCTGAAATGAAGGTAGGAAAAAAGGGGGATGGCAGAAGCGTTCCGTGACGTGGCCGGTGAACGCTTCACTTTGTTCATGTCATTGTGAAAGGCCCCTGATGTTTTCAGAGCTGTGGATCAGAGCACTTGAAAACTGCTAAATACATTTTCTGAAATAATCATCTTTAAACTCAATACGCATGTACACTTTAACATCTTCTCGTTCCTCAAACTTTCTACAATTTATGTATTTTTTGAGAAATAGTGTTACCATAGCCTTTACATTTAGGATGGTTAGAAAAACTGCATGCTCACACTAAACCTAATATTCAAAGCAGGTGAAAATGGAAGGAATTGGTCTCAGTGGATTTTTAAAATACACTGATTATGGGAGGAAAAAACTCACGTAGCTACAAATAAGAACAACTAAATCAGAGCACTGGGTTGAGGTTATGAACAAGTTTTAATCTCCTAGAGTGATTTAGATAAAGCATAATTAAAAACTTTATTAACATTTTACAATCTCTGGAGACTTAAAACTTCCTGTCATTATCCCACTGAAGGCAGCTGGTTTATTTTACCTTCACTCCAACATGCCTTGTTTAGATCAGGGCAGGAAAGGATGAAAATTATCGTGAAAAAAGTATCTGTGATTGTGAGAGAGGTTAATATATCATTTCAGCTTCAAGAAGACTATTAAGAAATAGAGAAGATGCTTAAAGCAGCTGGGGTCCAAATGATCAATGGCGCTTAGTAATAGAAAGGAAAAAACTGGAGAATGACGTGAATCTTGTTTGATGTGTTTTAAAAAATAAGGTAGGGTGAGCAACAAGCCAGTGGTACTTTATGTGTACAGACCATATCAAAATGTGGGTGAAGTCATTTGAAGTCATTTGCCTAATTATCCAAAAACTGAAATAAGGGAAATTAATTTTAAGAGAGTATTAAGACCTTCCTATCTTACTTTCGAAGGTTAATATAGCTCAATGGATGAGATTCCATTCATTTTTCTAGTCCTAAGGAAGAATAACTGCTTCTTCCACGGAAAAGCAAATCCTAATTTTAGAAAGGATATGTCAAAAGAATTGCTTTTTTTTTTTTTTAAACTGAATGGTTTTTATCAGTAACTTTTGGAGCAGCTCAGAACTATTTTCCTTCTAGCTATTTATAATTTTCTTTGGAGCAAAGATTTATCTCTGTACTTTTCAACAATCCGAAGATAGGACTTTTAGAAAATGTTTTCTGACAAATGGATGGGAAGCATGCAGTTTACTTTTCACATTGCCAGTTTCACCAGAGGCCTTGGGAAATACACCCAGTCCCCTGAAGCTCTTCCTAACACTCAAATCGGGCCCGTAAAGCTAAACTGGAGCTGGGAGTGGGTGGGAGAGGGTGTGGGAGGGTACTTGGAAAACTGTTCTGATTCATCAGTTTTTCCTTATGTGGAATGGGCATTCTACCAACCACAAATTCCTACACGTTGCTGTCTTTAACCATTGAAAATAATGTTAAAACTTCTACAGAGAGCAGGCCACCTCATTCTGCATGGTGACAGCATCGTGTCCTGGAACACAGGAATGAGAGAAGTCCAACCACGGATTCTTTGTAGTTTCCTAAAGATCTGTCAATAAGGAAAAGTCTCCTCACCTGCTCGGGATAGCCGTCCATACTCCTTTGCCCTTTAGTTTGGATTAAGCACCGTCCAGGCTGAGGTCCCCGCGTGGCCTGTGAGGAGGGGATCTGAATAGGCAATGGTGACTGAAATTGCTGGACGGTCACTTTGTTTATGTTCCCCTCGTAAGGCTGCTGCTCCCGGCTGCGATGCTGAAGGCTCTGGGACCCCATCAGAGTCTGGATGTGACTGCCTGCCTGTGGAGAAAACAACCTGTCAGCCAAAGTTCATGGTCTGAGACGATGTGACGAACGTGAAAAACACACACAGAGCACGCACACCTGTGGGGAGAGGGGCACCGTGGGGGCTCTCGGGCACGACCACAAGATAAAGAAGCAACAGTAAGGGTCTGACCGCTGTGGTCCGTGAAAATGTTAACACTGGGGCCAAGATGCACTGGAGACAGGTGTAGTCAGCCGGTGACCTGCCAAAGATGACTACAACCCCAGTTTAAAGGAACAAGATTCAGTCTGAAGAATCTCAAGAAAAAAAGGAAGTCACAACTTAAAAATAAAGCAGAGCTCTATCTGGCATTTCATTTGAAAAATACCAAGGTGGGGGTGGGGGAGAGAGAAGGGAGAGTGATGTAATATTATGTAACATCTGGGGAAAAATAACAGAAACTCTTCCTAATTCTGAAGCAGAAGCATGGAATTCCTTATTTTCTTTTATCCCACAGCTGCATAGTAAGTTTGTTCAGGTGAGCAGAACCAGTATTTTAATTTCCTGCTTTATTGAATGAAGAGTATGGATTTTGGAGTCTCTTAGTTACATTAAAAATTAATCATGTGATAAATTCCCAAGAGTGTAGCCTCTGGAGGCACTAGATCCGGAAAGGTCTTCAAACGGGCTCTCCGTGCAGAGGCTACTTGGTTCAGAGACTCCTGGGCACTTCTGACTCAGATGACAACTGTCATTCTCAGTGGTCAGAGGTGGAGTGAGGGCGTGCCCACGGCAGCCCCGCCACACTCCGGCTCTGCTGCCGATTCCCATTTTCCTCTTTCCTTCTAGCAACAGCTTCTGAGTCATTCTGCTTGGCATCTTTCCCACCAGGCAAGCAGTTCTGTCTGTGAACTGGAAACCCAGAACATACCTTTTCAAATTGAGAATGGTATAACGCAGAGATCTACCATGGGGGTCTCTCCACAGGGAGTGAATGTGTATCATTAATAATTTTAACTAAATATTATATTTAGTGCTGCACATAGAATTTCTCTTATCACTGTTGAAGGATCTGAGGATTTCCTTTCTGAATTCACTCTTTCCTCTTTTCCTTTAAGGGTAGAAAACTTGGAATTCAAAAGTGAATTTCGTTTTAGAATTTATTAGCTAGGGAAGCTTGTGAACTTTCCTGACTAATTACGAGTTTTGATTGCCAGGAAAAAGTCAGGTTGGAGGAATAAAAGGATAACTACTGGACAAGTACTCATGGAACAGATTAATTTTTAATTTGTCTAAAGTTCTTAAAGAAAAGAAACAGAAAAACCAAACGATGATGATAATGGGAAAGCTGATATCCACAGCTGGATATCAACCGGGAGGAAATTTCAAAAGAAAACATTTAAAATTATTGTGTGGCAATAAGAAGGGCAAAATAAATAACCATTTATTGTATTTTAGATGTCCTGCTGGCTATCTTGGTATCGTGTGCAATTTTTTTACATTCAAAAACAGTAATATAAACAGATATTTCTGTTATGAGAAGTTGGAGAAGATGCAAAAAGGAGTTTCAGGCTATGCCAGCGAAAGTGGAAACAATCACCAGTCTAACACTGTCCAACACAGTTGACCAGTCATCACAAAACTGTCAGAGCATGAGCGCGGCCAACGAGCCTCATAAGGGGCAAACGTGCATTCCTTTGTGTGTCTACTTTCCTTCTCAAAAATCTTCATGAAAGGAGACGTTGCAACATTTTGGCCATTCTAGAGGACTGGACACCCTTCTGGGCAAGTTTTTCCTTATTGCAAATTCAATTCTTTGCTGTGCCCATGAAATATCATGTTCTTTTGTTTGATAGGATCAGGAAGCTGTGAAAAGCCAAGACCATACTGAGCTGCTGTGCTCCGAATGCACCCACGGCATGGTCAGTACCCGGCAGAGCCTGAGCTGCTGTGCTCTGAACACACCCACTGTGCTCAGTACTTGGGCAGAGACTGAGCTGCTGTGCTCTGAACATACCCACTGCGAGCTCAGTACCCAGGCAGAGACTGGGCTGCTGTGCTCTGAACACATCCACTGCACACTCAGTACCCAGCAGAGACTGAGCTGCTGTGCTCTGAACACACCCACTGTGCTCAGTACCCGGGCAGAGATTGAGCTGCTTTGCTCTGAACACATCCACTGCGTGCTCAGTACCCGGGCAGAGACTGAGCTGCTGTGCTCTGAACACATCCACTGCGCGCTCAGTACCCGGGCAGAGACTGGGCTGCTGTGCTGTGAACACATCCACTGAGCGCTCAGTACCCAGCAGAGACTGAGCTGCTGTGCTCCGAACACACCCACTGTGTGCTCAGTACCCGGGCAGAGACTGAGCTGCTGTGCTCTGAACACACCCACTGCGCGCTCAGTACCCGGGCAGAGCCTGAGCTGCTGTGCTCCGAACACACCCACTGCATGCTCAGTTCCCTCGGCAGAGACTGGACTGCTGTGCTCTGAACACACCCACGGCGTGCTCAGTACCCGGGCAGAGACTGAGCTGCTATGCTCTGAACACACCCACTGCGCGCTCAGTACCCGGGCAGAGACTGGGCTGCTGTGCTCTGAACACACCCATGGTGCGCTCAGTACCTGGGCAGAGACTGGGCTGCTGTGCTCTGAACACACCCACTGTGCGCTCAGTACCCAGGCAGAGACTGAGCTGCTTTGCTCTGAACACATCCACTGCGTGCTCAGTACCCGGGCCGAGACTGAGCTGCTGTGCTCTGAACACATCCACTGCGCGCTCAGTACCTGGGCAGAGACTGGGCTGCTGTGCTCTGAACACACCCACAGTGCGCTCAGTACCCAGGCAGAGGAATGATCTCCCAGAGCAGAGGGGCTGAGGGAGAAGCGGTCCGACCCACCCGCCTACCGATGAATCGGTTGTTAGGTTGATGCTTCTCCCCTCCACCTGCACTATGTCCATGGGTGAGAGGAAGGCCAGCAGTTAAGAGTCATCACACAGAGAAGCAAAGAATGTTTCCAGCCAGACACACTGAAAAGGGTCCAGAACACAGTTTTGACTTCATGATGTATAATCTACATGAGAAAATCAGTAATGGTTGCTCGACAATTACTTTGTCGGTTAGAATATCCCAGTGATCCTCTATCCAAGGAAGAAAATGTAATTCTATGTGTCACAGGCGGTAGTGGCCTGTAGCTTACTGGTGTGGTTTATTTCTTCTTCTGAGGAGACAACTGAGCTGGATTATAGTAATTCTGAACTCTTCCAGGGCAAGCAGATCCTACTGACAGTTTTTAATGACTGACAAAGTAACTTGCATTTAATTGCTGCTACCCAAACACTCTGTGGCAATGTGCTGCGAGCCATACACATATTACCTACTGTCATCTTCACAAGGATGCAAAGAGGGAGTTATGATTACCGGAGGGCCACAGCAACATTGGGAGAGGTTAATACCTGTCCCAAGTAATTTGTACAACTTGTAAACTGGCAGGACCAACACTGCAATTGCAGCTGTCTGAGGTCTCGCTGTTAAATACTACATTATACCATGGCCCGCCTCTCCCCACCAGACTCCCGCCCTCCTCCTAACAGTTCAGTTGTGAACTGAGAAGAAACTGAAAAGGAACAAAAAGATGAAGATGTTGAGGGAGGACACGGCCGTAAGTTCGTGGGCCCCTTCAAGCAATCGTCTATCTTAAATTGCACACAGCCTTTACGGCCGCGCTGTGTATGTCCAGTTTCGTAGCATTTCTTCACCTTGCCAAAGGCCATTTCCTACTTACTGAATCAGTGGTATCATCTATTCTAGATACGGTATGTGTGACTTGGAGGTTTATAGTTAAACAAATAGGGTGAAGATTCTGTATTTAGAAATCTTTTCATTACTGTTCTTGGATGAGCTTTGGGCAAAACAAAAGAGCAAAGTGCCCACGGCAGGGACGTGCTGTGAGGTGACTCTGCTGTGTGGCTCCTGCCTCTCGGGCTGCAGGCTCTGCTGGGTGGGAGTGCGGAGTGATGGCCGGAGAGGGCAGAGAATTAGCGCTCGATTTGTATAAAGTGAGACAAACCCCAATGACCAGACATCTAGAGGGGCGATTACGGGTCAGAGGAACTGCAAAGAGAAAGCGCTTTCTGACTGGCACAGAGACTCAAGAAAAGTACTCCGGAGGCTGGTGATGAAGCACCAAGGGCTGAGGAAAACCTCGGAAGTGTGAGAGACGGGCTTTACGCAGAGGGCCAGCTAGGAGGAGTCCGACTCACGCGCAGGGGACTCAGACGGCCAGGTTTCTGTAAAGCTTGTGCTACACATTTTGAAAGATAAAAAGGAACAGAGAAGATGTGACATTTGTTTGGAACTTTCAAAGGGAAGCTGAACAAAATAACATGTATTTGAGGAGAAGAGTGATGAATATGGTGTTTTGAAATAAACTTGAAAAGCAAATTGTCAAAGTTTACAAGGAAAAACCCCAATATGCATATGACCCAAGGAGGCATTTTCAAAACCACAGAAAAGAAATGTTGATTTGATACCAACTGGCAGTGCTCATGCAAAATCCCGCTAGTCAAGCTTATTATTTGGGAGCTGGAAGTGTTTGGGAGGCTTTGTATGATATAAAAGAAATGGCTTTATCATCATAAATATGATTCGATTCACACTGCTCTTTCATAAAAGAGTGTGAGATGGAAAAGTAGATTGCATTATCCAATTTGGTCACCCGATCTACTGCCATCTTGGCTCTCAAACCACCCGGGCTTCCAACATGCTGAATCCTCCTCAAAGCATCCTAATTAATGCTACTGAGACTATTTTCAAAAGAGCACAATTCCTTACGCCCAAAATTAAGTCCAAAAGAATTCTAAAAATATTTAGGAGCATTCTGAACACAGAACCATCTCAAAAGGTAACTCAGTTCTGAGGAATCAGAGCTCACTTAAATGAGACAGTTTCAGTAATTTTGTAAGACACAAAAACTCAGCCCTATCACCACCTATTCACACCAGGCATTCTGCGGTGCCTTTTTAAAAATGCAGTTTTATGTTTTAAAAGTTGATCCAGTAAAACTTCTTTCAGTTAGACGGAGTAGATGGTGTATTTTTTTCATATTCCCTCCATCCCCTCCACAACTAAAAACCTTGGACATTATATTGCAATCAATGTGGTAAGACTCTGAAAAATGGAGCGAAGGCAAACTAGCTAGGGACATGGGCCAAGTCCCGACATGGTACTAAGCTCCCTGGGTTTCATTTTTATGTTAGATATCCCAGAGTTGGAGCTGAAGAAGCAGGTAATGCAAAAATGCAGGTAGGTAGGTACAGACCAAAAAAAAAAAAAAAATAGCTTGGGATCTTGAGCCTAAGGATCAGGAGAGATGAAGTTAAGTAAAACAAAATGTGTTTACACAATAACAGCTCTACAGCTGAACACTGTGGAGAGAACTGTGGCCCTACCTCCACAAGGCCACCACAGACCGCTGGCCAGTCCAGACGTCTACCCGCCTGCGGACGTACAGGGCACGGCAACACTCCTACTGGGGGGTTCAGAGAAGGCAAGGAAGATGCCGCAGCAATCATCCCCACCAACTGGTAGGAACTGCCTCTGCCCTGGTTGTCAGAGGGACCCTCCCTCCCAGCAGCGAGGCGGCCCCTCTTCCTTCCCTCTCAGCTTGTCGTCCAGACTGCACCAGTAGCACCCAGTGGTAATGAGGCTGCCCCCACCACGGTATCAGTGGAGACCAAGGGGGAAGCCGGAACGTCCACTCACAAATGAGGAGGAAGCTTTGCTTCAATGTTAGCAACAACTATGAAGAAATAAGTAGAGATAGCATCTTGTTTGTATTACAGTGTAGTGCGGAGTGTAGCTTTTCTGTCTTCATATAATCCCTGTTTTTCTGGGGTTGTCTCAGTGTGGTTTCATCCCCTTCACAAGTGGTTTTGGTGACAAGACTCAGGTTATTTTGTAGAAAGTAGAGATAACGTCAACTGGGAAGGGATGTTAGAAATCTTAGAGGATATAATCGGGAAGTTTGATGTCTAAATAATTGAGAAACAAAATTAACAAAATGAACTAAATTCAGTACAATGCAAGGATAGGGTTTGTTTAAGTCATGTTCGGTGCTCCTGACTTTGTTCTTTCTGAGTAAAGAACTTGTAAATTTTTCAGATTAAGGAAAATAAAGATTTAGAACACAGACACATTTCAAAAAGCTCTAAAAAGTTTGATTTGTGTAGGGTCAAGAAAAATGAAGAGGACTCGAAATTTTTTTTTTTTTTTTTTTGCAGTTTTTGGCCGGGGCCAGGTTTGAACCTGCCACCTCTGGAATATGGGGCCAGCGCCCTTCTCTTTTGAGCCACAAGTACCTACCCCCCCCATTTTTTTTTTTAAATTTTGCTTTCAATCTTCTTAGTTGAAGGTTTTTTTTCTTTCTTTATTTTTTACTGAGACAGAGTCTCACTTTGTGGCCCTCAGTAGAGTACCGTGGTGTCATAGCTCACAGCAACCTCCAACTCATTAGGCTTAGGTGATTCTCTTGCCTCAGCCTCCCAAGTAGCTGGGACTATTGGCGCCTGCCAGACGCCAGGCTTTATTTTAGCAGAGATGGGGTCTCACTCTGGCTCTTGCTGGTCTTGAACCTGAGCTCAGGGCAATCCACCCGCCTTGGCCTCCCAGGGTGCTAGGATTACAAGCATGAGCCACCACGCCTGGCCTGAAATTGTTTTTAAATCTGTGGCAGTGCTAGGGTTTTCTTCATTCAAGAAGAATACTGATCTGCTAAGAAGTACTAGCTAGGTCTGTATCAAATACAGTCCTGATATTGAGGGTCACGGAACATGGCAACAAGGAGCTTCCTGCAGTTTTTTGGTTGGAGTGGTATGTGGGATACAATATGTATATAAGTGGCGTGATCTACAGGCTAAGATCAGGCTGCAGACTCAGGCAACACTGAACTCCAACTCTGTGCCCCTTCACTCCTTGGCCTTCACCCTTTTCCTATAAAGTCAGAAGGACAAAGATGGCAGTGTCTGTGCACCGCGGCGCCGTGTCCACAGTGTGTGCTGCAGACGTTCTTTTTATGATGATGGCAACCAAGGTATTAAGCTGGGTTTTCTTCTTTTGTTTTATTTGTACTTAACTATGCTAGTTTGATGCTAAAACTTATTTTCTACCCTTCAGGCATTAGGAGACAAACTTGCACAGATGTGTGGAAGGGAGCTCTGCCGCTTCATAGAGTGGGAGCAGGAAGGCGTGCTCTGTCCTGCCCCGGAGTGGCAGTGACGTCCTGCAGGGAGGCCCACTCTGTCCTGCCCTGGGGTGGCCGTGATGTCCTGCAGGAAGGCACGCTTTCTCCTGCCCCAGGGTGGCAGTGACACTGTATTCTGCTGCCACACTGTAGCACTTTTGAAGGGCTTTCAAATATTTGCTGATCTTGAATGTTTTAGAGTCAGATACTGATGATACACTTCAGTGTCTCAAATGACAGATAAAAAGGTGAAGTGACAGGATGTGTGGTCTTAGGATGGCAGCTAGCCAATATATGAAGCAGGCCTCTCTGACTGGGGACCGTCTAAGAACATTCCCTTGTGATTCAATGTCAACCTAAAAAATATAGCCATGAAATTGGAAATGACTGAACAGAATGCAAAAACAACAGAGCATCCATAATAGCAAGTTGATGAGATTAGGGCTAAGTCTACACTTTTCAACCTACAATTTGTTTTGTGATGATATTGATATATTAATATATTTCTAAAATAAAGTAAAATAAGATGGGAGATGTTCACAATAATGATGAAAGCCTGACAACCATTTCTTTCACCCTTAAGATACCTGAAGGCACATGGGTAGTGGAGTAAATCAGATCAAGACCCAATGTCCTGAAATACACGTAGACTTTTGCTGTTCTGGCTTCCTCTCATCTGGCGGCTGTCCTGAATTATCTGCCAGTTGTCCTGCTAGGTCTTCAAATTACATATTCAACTAGGGACATTTTCATTGCACTGGGCTCTTTTTGCAATTTTGGTTTTAGATTTATCCCAAGACAAAGACAGTATAAATGTTATTGAGTTATCTCAATTTTCAGAAGAACAGTCATTTGTTTTAAGGACATCTATGTCAAATACTGATGGAATTAAGTATTTTAATCTGCACTCTTTCTGTTGCTTTACTTTGTACAATGCTTATTTTCTACCTTTGACTTAATAGATATTTGATAGACATTATTTGGGTTTGCAATGTTATTAAGGAAATAATTTAGAGTCAGTCTGGATGAGAAAAATCCCCTGGTGCTGTGACAGGGATGTCCTTCAATATGGGAGACAGGTGTGTCAGTGCCCTGGCGTCAGGAGATAAAGGGATGTGCTTTTTGAGTTAAAGAATAAGGATCAGGTAAGAAAAATCCCACACAGAAGTGACTCTGAGAGTACACAGTGTTTATTCAGCTGTCACTTCCGCTTTAAAGTTAGAGAATTTTTCTGTTCTCATTTCCTCAACCTCTTATCCGTATTGCTTTTGAGAACAAATCTAGTAAATAGAAATAGTTTTTAAATGTTTCTATGAATTAAATAATATGAAAATCAATTAGAAATACATCATTTTATCTCTAATTAACAAAATAAACATTTGAAATGGATCATTAAATAATGTATTCCACTGATTTCTACAAACCCTTCTTTCTGATTCAGTTACTATTATTAAGTCTCAAAGCTGCCTCTGAAAGGTATTATTTTTTATTTTTGTGGAATTTTTTACTTCCTTTTGCTTTGGCTAATAAATTTTTTAATAAACATCTCTGTATATATACAAATATGTTGATATGTATATGTATGTACCATCTCCAATCAAGCTTTTGATATATGGGGACAGTAAATATGATTGAATATACTCATTCTATCTCTCTAGTATAACAAAGGGCATGGCTGTATTGATTTCCTAGAAAGGATAACATGATAGTAAATCAACTAAGCTATGTTTTAAAAGAGTACATTTAATTAATCTAAGAGTGCACACAATTACATAAAAGGAACAGAAGTTGATGTGAGCCCCTGGCTATTCCTGTAATTATCCTTTGGGTTGTTCTACGCGCTGTAATTTATACAACGTAAAACAGTGCATTTTTACCCTGTTCCAAAACAATAACTAATATTGCTGCCATGAAGACCACACTGAGCCAAGTTCAGCAGAGACAGAGGCATAGATTTGTTAGGCAGGAGGAGTGAGAGGGTCTCATTATGTCACTAAATGTAAACATCAGAAATCTCAAAACCCTTCCATTGATTCTTGGCGGGTGCCTAACATGTTATCAATAATTGACCCCAACCACAAAAACGGCATTATGATATAATTTCCACCCACTTAGCTCTCCCTCCTAACTTGTTTGCCCCTCGGCAACTGCTGTGACTGAAATTTCTGCTTAAAAGTTCCTTTTAAACCAGAGGGTGAAATTAAGAAGCAGGTACTTATTAGTCACATAAATGATCGGTTCTACATTATTTCAAGATAACAAAACTCCAGGGGAATTTGGCTTGCATTACTGTAGATAGCGTTATTTTCAAAGTCCTGCTGAGTGGCTTAATGAAATGTGGTGTTTGTATACCGTGGAGTTCTGCTCGGTCATTAGAAAATGGTGGATAATAACCTTTTGTAATAAGAAAAGGTTGGAACAGGAGGCCTTTCTCCTAAGTGACGTATCACACACACACACACACACACACACATACACACGGAAAAACAACCACCACCCATACTCATTAAAGTGGGACTAATCGATCAGCACTCACGTGCACCCAGGGCAGTAAATAAATTCAGTGGAAATCAAGAAGGCTGCAGCAGGAGGTGGGGCTGGGAGCCTTGGAGCCTAGCGGCACCTCCACACCGCCATGCTGGCCGGCGGGCGGGCGCACTGCCCACTCGCACCTGACCTGTGCAGAAGCAATTCAGGCAACCAAAGTATTCGAGCCCCTATAATACACTGAAATAAAGTGGAATGAAATGAAGTGAAATAAAATAAATAAAATGAAAAAGTCCCATCAGGGATGCCACTTCCTTTCTATTTGGATACGTGTTTCGTCTTCTTTCTGTTCCACTTTGTCTTCCTAATGTCCCCTGAAGAAAGTGGTTTTTAGCAAGAGAAAAACTGCATATTTGTGTGTAAGAAATATTTCTCCAGGGGCTATAGATGAGGCTGAGCATTTTTTTAATTAAAAAGTTTATAATTGTATGATTTTATCAGTCTGCCCTTACTGACTCATTTCTGGTTCCCAGGCAGAGCTTGCCCACAGCGAGGACGGTGAGGGCATTTGGCTGCTGTTTCTTCTTGAAGCGACTTTTCCTCCGCAGCCCTAGCAGAATATGCGGTTACCATGGATACCGATGCGTCTTTATAGAGCTCAGGACGAAGTTCTCCCACCACAACCGAGGGGAGGGAAAGAGGGTCAGGGGACCAAGGAGAGTCTTGGCCTATCAACAGATTCAAAAATCTTTTCTTAACATTTTGAAAAATGGGTGCAGTTCAAAACCAATCTATTTTTGAATTTTCGTGACTGCTCAGTCTACCAGAAAGAAAATTTACTCTAATCAGGGAAAACTTTGCTACTGTCAAAGGAGGAAAATTAGGCTTGGGAAGGACAATCAGGAAATAGGAGGCCAGGCTGGCATTACTACGGTGCGGGGGAAGGTTTTCTCAATAGCTTATGGACGGGTAAAGTCAAGGCAGTAATGTGGGGCCTTCTTCCCTGTTAATAACGTATAATTTGGGGGGAGGGGATAAGTGTCATTCTTCAGACGAGACCATAAGGCTACCGGACGTGTCTGCTTCTGTGTAACAGAAGAGTTTCGCACGACGATCACTCGGGTTTTAGAATCATTTTTCAATTTCAGTTTTACTTTACACCAGAACAGACAGTTTCGACGTTGATGCTAATGAAAATTAGAGACATTTCTATTTCCCCGTCTCTATGCATGAGGTTTACCTGCTGATTTTCATATCTGCTTCTCCCACAGCTACATCTGCTCTCTTACATCCTCAACATAGATCTAACTTTCTGCCTTCCCTCCTTTCTCCAATACTTAAGCCCTCATCTCTTTCTTATCTAGTCCACTCTTTCCTCCATTTCTATGTAAATGAGCCACATTCCTCCAGCACTTGAGAGTCTTAACAGTCTCAGTTAAATTACAAAAGTCAAGAACCGTCATTACTCTTATTTCTCACCTGTATAGAGAACTGATAACGCTTCTTTTTACTGGAAAAAGGTTTTAAGAAAGTTACTTTTCACTGACCATAATTGAATGATAACATATCATAGATGAGATATTTATAAAATAATAAAATGCTTCTATTTAAATTCCTAGGCGTATAGGTTAAGGTGATTTCTCTTATGTCATACTTTTAAATATCTACTTATTTTAAAATGACAGGAGTTTATTCTGACCCTCTGAAAAGTTCTATTATATACAGACTTGTTACCATGTGAAAAATCAATCCCAGTAAGAATTCAGTCCAGTTGTTTCAGAGCACAGATGACAGAGCGGCCATCTAGTCACCAGAAAAGCCATTTGTGATTTTCAAAAGATAGTTTAGATCCTGCCTTTCTAAATTTGCATGAAAAGAAAAATCGAAAATGCGGGACAAATGCCAAAATTAAAATAAGAAATGAATATTCTTTTCCAGAAACTTACTAAAAAAAGTCTTTTAAAAAATACTTTTTGTATGACATAGAAAAAGCAAAATTTACAATTTAGGGATGGAGTGGGATGGAATAAGGAAAGGATTCCAAGAACATGAAAATGATCACACATACACATGCACACAACCCACACGATTTCTTCTAGTCCTTTGGTAAGTTCCTGGGTATGTCTCAGACATGGGAGTCCTGCAATCCTGTAGCTCCTAACTGGCTGAGGTCATTGCGAATGTCGGAAAGTCACAGGCAAGTTCAGCAGCAGGGGTACGTTTGTGAGCCAAGACTGAAGCAGCATAGCTTTGATGCCTTTCTCTCCATGTGTGGCCATCCTGGTGTGGACTCTTGTCATCCCGATTTATTACTCCTTTGTTACTGGGAGGGAACAGACACTCAGGGAAGGAAGACTCACAGATGCTCAAGACCTTGAACGCCTAAGCTTTAAAGAATTTTCCCAGCATATCCCTAGGATTTCATAGTCGCTCGGTTACCCACTCCAGAGCAGAAGCGTCTGAGGTTTCACTTGTTTTAACACGCACTTCCCTTCCGTCAGCATTCTCCTGTCCACCACTCTGACAAGCCTTATAGGTATTAGACTTCAATTTTTAATTTCCTCAGGGATATTCAACCTGTTTAAGATTGCTGCTACTTTTAAAAGCAGCAATCTTAGCAGACTTTTAAAAGAGTCTGTCATTTTAGAATTAGGGAAAAACAGACTCATCATTCCTATGGAGGACTGGACCAAATAATACCTGAATTTACAATAACATACGTTTTTGCATTTTTTACAAAATTCTCTTCATATTATTTTCTGTCACACACAGGAAGTAATCTAAAATTAGTTCCCTGTGTGTGTTCCACAAGTAAGTATAACTGTAAGCGTCAGTTTCTTTCATAAAATGTTTAAAATAACAGTTACAACTTCCTGAAGTTGTTTTGAGGATTAGATGAAGAAATAACATTGAACTATTTAGCACGACGCCTGACACAGAGTAAAGATTTAATATTCTTACTGTGTGACCGCGGCATACCACGAGGCTGCAGGAGAGAGGGGGGTGATGAGACACGTCTCTAACACACAAAGGCTCTTCCTGGAACCACGAGTATTTTCAGCCATAGCAAAAGTTTTTAATACCAATTCTTTTTTTTTTTTTTTTTGTAGTTTTTGGCCGGGGTTGGGTTTTAACCCACTACCTCCAGCATATGGGCCGGTGCTCTACTCCTTTTACTCCTTTGAGCCAGAGGCACTGCCCTAATACCAATTCTTAATGTGCTCATAGAGTACTGCCTGGAATTTGGGGGGATGTATAGAGCTGTGACAGGTTCTGAACATGCCTAGATTTTAATGGACATCAAAATTTGAGATTTGGGGGACTGGCACAGCAAGAGGAGATTTAAAAACTACCACCTCCTATTCCACCATTAAAAAACGAGGCAGGATTTAACACCCTCAACATTCTGCATCACCTAACCATGGACAGTGGCAGCAGATACAGGAGCAAACACCTTTCTGAGAGAGATTCACACTTTTTGCCCAATTATTTTATGTGACTAAATCTTTGAATCCACAGCTTGGAAGGTACCTATATTTGTTCTCCTGTTGTGCTGGGAGTACAGGTAGGCACGGCCCTGGGGATTACCAGTATTAACTCAACCAAAACGCTATGAGAGCCAGAATAGAGAGCCACAAGTTTGGGGATTTCCTACCCAAATCCTATAGCATCACAGTAGTTTCTTATGACTTAGGTACAGAGATAAAATGAAACAAAATCTTCTGGGATTCTCGGAGAAATAAACTCCAGTGCAGGCACTGGCTAGAATTCCCCACCCGTAGGCTCCCTTGATCCCCGTTTAGTCTGTAATTCAGCTCCTGGGTTTGTCTCCCATGATGTGTGGCTGAGACTACTCTGTCCATGACAACCACAACAATAACATTAACAAAAACATTCGTTGTGAAGTAGAATACAAACTCAATTAGCAAGAGTGCAGCTATCACAGGTGTTTCAGAGAATTCTGCAGCCCAGGCTGATGCTTCTGTTACTATTTTCGTTTCCTTGGGTTTATTCCCACTGAATATTAACTCGACGTACTCAGCTAATATGTAATACAAAACCAAACTTAAATGTTTAAAGAATTCCTTGTTCTCTTTACTTTGATAGGTGACAGGTACTCATATCTATCGGTTCAAAAAAATCTCAGATTTTGGGCAAAATTGCTATAACATGGGGTAGAAGCCGCTTATCATGACAGTAGGAAGAAGGTAAAGATGACTTTACACCTTAAAGAAACACCTTAAGACAGAGTATATTATTTCCCATTTGACAAGAAGTATGAAAATGTAATAAAGTTTTCAGGAGACTAAACAATTATCTTTTAGCTGTTAGTAAGGTTAACCACCAGTTCACAGATGTTTGGTCAATCACCAGATTGCAAGGGGCCCGTGAAATAGGGAGGCCAATGACCATCCTGACGTTACTGATGGGATGACTGAATCTAACATGTGGACTTTGAAAATGGGTTTCATGTAAAACAGGCATAAGGATGGATAATACAAACTCTTGTTAGTTCCATTTAAAGTAATATAAATGAGTCAGACTTACCTTTTAAGGTAGAGTGACTGTGCCTTTTTGTAACACTGTGAGTACATGTGATTCCTTCATTTGTTTGGGCAACTTCATCTCTTGGCTCTGATTGCCCCTCCCTCCGTATTCTGCCATGACATTCATTCACAAAGAAGTAGGGTTTCCCCTTTCCTGTCCAAGATTTCCAATTTCCCTGTCAATAAAAGCTTCCTCCCTTCAGCCTTTATACATGCTCAGGTGTTTGCCATTTTAAATGTCTTAAATATTCCCCTAACTTCCTTCTAACTCACATACTCCATTCCTCCTGCTAGGGATGGACAGTCCTTAGCTATTTGGATCAATGAGATGTAAGAAGAGGCCTGTTGAAGAATTCACAGGAAAAAAGGTTCTCATAAGAGACAGTTCATAGAAGTTTAATACTGGGTCTTGCTGGATTTGAAAGAGGATGCTTATAATACAAATTGTCCTCAGTAATCATCCTATAATTATGAGAGGAATCTGTTTTAGGTAAAGGTTAACAGTGTGGTGGAAGAGTGGAATGGGAAAAAAATCCAGAGGTTTAATAATAGAGAATCAAGTACTAAATTTGAGGACTCTACTAGATCTTGGCTGCTTCTAATGTTAACTCAATATTTTCTTAATGATTAAAACGTTTCCCCTGGGCCATCGTTGGCATATGTGGCTGGCACCATAACCATGTGATACAGGCGCCGAACCAGTCTTCCTTACTTCTGATACTATAAGATACACCAGGCTGAGAGTGGCTTTAAGATGGTGGCTGAGTAACAGCTTCCTTGCAACTGGGCATGGTGAGACTGGGGAAAGAAGACTTCAGGCATCTTTGGCTGGTGAGATCTGCCCAGAAACATCCCTTTGGGGACACAGGGAGACCGCGTGAGACTTCTAGACCCCCTGAGGAAGGCAAAAGCAGTGGAGATCTAGCAAGTGGTTGCATGTGTTCGTTCAGTCTAATCCTGCCGGCAGCTGTGGCTGCAGCAGCAGTGAGATTGCAAACTGGAAAGGCCTTACCTGTGAGCTGTTTGGGTT
>CAUYRH010080191.1:0-11601 GCA_963574655.1 Perodicticus potto | reverse complement strand
ATATCTGGAAAACACCAGGGATTCTACTAAAAACCTTCTTTAAGTTATTTTCACTTTGGCTAGTATTTTACTGCTACGGAAGTCACCCACACATGCGCACACAGGAATGGTTGTTCTGAAGGTGCCCAGCCATGTAATATAAAAATGGAGAAACACATGGCTAAATACTTTCAGGACAGCCCTAATATATTGTTTGAAGACACAGCAATAAATGTATTGAGTGCTTTGTAGGTCAGTCTTTACATACATACGAATGTGTGTGTGTGTACACGTATATGTGTATCTGTGTGTGTATGTACATACACACTTAAACATCACTATGACCATATTAATGACTTCACTTTACTTATTCACAGTTAATGAAAATGATGCCCAGAGTTTATACATATTGCTCACCATTACAGAGCTCACAAGGAACCTACCTGAGATTTGAATCGAGGCAATTCTACTCTAAATCAGAGAGTTTCTAATGACTAACCATAAACTGTTTCCTTTCCCCGACCAGCACATGTGTGCACATACAGAATAATCACAACACCCTCACCCACTACTACATCATAAACTCCTTATAAATGTAAGACTGAGAATTTTCAACTTTTGTTAGATAATATTAGCTGATTATCATTCAGGTATGTAAGCTGAGCCTTTCTGGACAGTGCAGTACAGGAATGTTTATAACTAACAGTGCATACCATGACAAACACCAGTTTCTGCAGTCTGGTAGTTTTCTCCCTCTGCAGGCCCATAAAGCCACTTCTTTGTGGATAAGAATGGAGACTGCAGCATCTCCTCCTTCACATGCACATTTGCATTCTACTTCAGTCTTCAGGAAACTATGTTCCTTAGTTGTGCATCTTGACCACGTTCACTCGTCTTTAATACTGAAATAAGGGAGTGAATAGTGAAATGGGAACACTGGAGTTGGGAAAAACATTCAGAGTCTTCTCCAAGTTTGCAAACTGGCTGCTTTACAGGGAGAAATTGATTAAGGGTTTACATGTAAAATCACAGCTGATAAATTGTTTGAATCAGAATTTCCTGTGGTGAAAAAAACAGAGCTCTTTAATGACAATAGAGAAAGAATAAGAGAGTTTTAATTCTGATTAACTATGTTGTACTATGCCAAACAGCAAACTGCTCTTTTGAAAGCAGCCCTTTTTAAGAATTAAAGAGAAAATAACATAGAAAGCAATGCTAACTTGTGAACTCTGTGATATTTTAAAAGTTAATTAGATTTAAAGTGTTTTTTATAATTAGCCACAGAGCTATTGAGCATGCTGCTCAGAAAACTGGGTGTAAAACAAAGTTTCTCTTTGGAATATTTGCCCCTCAAATTAAAAAAATATATATTTTATTGTCCCTTATTGTGCCATAAAGCTGTCATCAGTAAAGGTGTACAAAATATTTCTCTTCTGATAATTTTACCTAAAACGAGTAGGATGAGTGAGTGCATGGTATCCAGTCAATCATACAACCAAAAGGCTGGGAAGCAGAAACTTCAGCTTCATAATTTTCATATGATCCATAATGTCTAAAAATATTGAACTGAATTGTCAAAGGCTCAAGAGATTTAAAGTGTTAAATAATCAACTTTAGCATTGACATGTAACATTTTGAAGGAAAATTTGCCTCTCTGCACTGGCACCAACTGGAATAAAGTGGAGAAGCTAGCGCTCTGTATTTAATGGTGTCTGTCTCTAAGAAAAGAAATCAAAAGTGCAATGCCCTTGTTTAGTTTAGAGAAAACTCGTCTAAACTCACTGTTTGTGAGCTAAGAAGGGGCTATTCACTCCTGCTCCCATACTCTTAACATACCAATAATAAAAGTTGGTATGAATGTGAGTAAATATCTTTTCAAAATTATGTCAAAAGTAATTGAACCTAAATCAATGGATGTGCTCGAGGAGGGCAGGATAGTCTGACTGACTCGGATGAGGATTTGCCCAGTCCGAGCCCTCAAAAAGGGGGTGACTGGACCTTGCTCCCACTAGATGAGGATGAGGCCAACTACCAACCATAAGTGCATACCATCTGACATGCTGGAGTAATCCACTTGTCAAGAGACTGGAGCGTTGTGCAGTGGCAATAGCGTAGCCAACGAGGTTTATCTGAGAAGCAATTATTGCTAATTGAAAACTTTTCCCAATACCCCGCCATGACGACTTGAAATATAGTCGGCATTGGCAATTTTTGACAGTCTCTATGGAGACAGAAAAAAAAAAAAAAAGAGCGAGAGAGACTGGTAGACACTTAGCACTTGCACTAGAGGAATATTGTGACACCTGTTAATTATGTGTAACTAACAATACTTTATAGCCCTTAAAACATCCCGCTGCGTGAATTGAATAGTAGAGTTCACATGGATGACTCTGTTTTGATTTGTCTTACCACTTCATCCTTCCCGAATGTTCTCAGACATTGATTACGTGCTGGCCAGTTTACTTGGTGTAAGAGCCTGATACAAACCAACCCACAACATCCCCCAGAGTTCACCAGGTGCCTGGTTGTTTCACAGATTCATTTACCATCTCCTACTGAGAAAGACCTGGACATTCCCTGGGAATGAGTTCTCAAATCCACCCCTGAGAAATATTATTTGGGTTATTTTTGTTTCCTCGGGTGTTTTTTATTTTA
The DNA here is from genome assembly GCA_963574655.1 of Perodicticus potto. Classification (NCBI taxonomy): domain Eukaryota; kingdom Metazoa; phylum Chordata; class Mammalia; order Primates; family Lorisidae; genus Perodicticus; species Perodicticus potto. The sequence goes on along the minus strand of CAUYRH010080191.1, from coordinate 8,967 downwards.
GATTTTGAACAAATTTTAGTAGTTGTATTTTGTTTAATTTTTTATAACTTTTGGAGACTTTATCTGTGGCTGTCCTTTGCAGTTACTTTTGTCAGTTGTTCTCGGTTGCTACCAAACTTGGAAACATCAAATATTTTCTCAGTGTAAAAATTGATCATTATACTATTTCCCAAATGAACAATTTTTCTTTTTAGGTATATTTGCCATCCAGGAGGATTTTTCACAGTCTTTTTTGTGATCCAGCAGTGAAACCCAATACTTTTAGTTACCACAACTAGCAAATGCCCCAAATGTGACTATAGATTGAAAGTTTAGTTGCAAGATTTATCCTCTTTGTTCAAATTCTGATAATTTCACTTTTCCCCTGCAAGCACAGCTCTGCATTAAGAAATGTTGGTTCATTTTTTTCCCCACCATCCTTAGGTATCTTGTGTCAGGTATTTTCTTAGAGAATCTACTTTGGCACATTCATGGAAAAAGAAATCCAGGTACTCTAGTTTTTTTGCCAATATAACTAATAAGAAATGCTAGTTTTTAACTTCCTCAGAGAAAACATGGCTCTGTAAGGAAATAAAGATACAAAAGTCAAAAACCTTTAGAAAAAAATATACTTCCTTAAGCTGGCTACAAATGTCATAAACTAATGAAGCAATAACTAAAAATAACTCACTAAAGTTAAAAAGGGTTTGTGTTACTTATATAAGATATTGGTTTTTGTAGCCAATAAAAGTATTTTTCTTTTTTAATGAGATGCTATTTTTAACCTCTGAAATCTTTACAACTGTTTTTTTCCATTTTTATAAATAACAGTTGTATCATATAGTAATATAAAGTAAAATCTTCACATTACTTCTATATAGCTGTTTTGAAGATACTCTACGAAAATTAGTTATTTAAAGCCAAGAACTTTTGTTTAAGTATAAAAACAAATTAAAATGATTAGAAAACTCCTATCAAGATTGTTTAGAGCAAGATACACATTACAGTTATTGAAATGTTACAAGGATCCTGCTGCGCACTGTTAAATACCTTCTCTAGGTATGTACTGCTGAGATCAACACAGGCTTACGTTGTCATCGTCCTCTCCTCTTTGTGCCTAATTAACCAAAATTCTTCCCTTGGATTGTTTAGTCTGTGCTGGACCAGTATGCCACATTTTTTTTAATTTCAGATTAATATGAGGGTACATATGGTTAGGTTACGTTGCTTGCCATCAGGCAAAGTCCAAATTGCAGCTGAGCCCTTTGTTAAAAAATCTATATTCTTTGTATACTTTATTGTAGAGAAAATTTTTCTGAACTACTGTGGCCCTAAACATTTGGTGACTTAATGACAATGTAATTTATTATTCTGAATTTTAAAATGGTAGCAAAATGTGTAAATGTATTCATATACCTCATCCTGTTTCCTGTTGGACTGCACATGTTCTGAAGATCAGTGTGAATAAATTTTACGAACATAGTAACTCATAGAGAAGTTAGATAGTTCATAAAGTGAGCACAATGTGATATCAAAGTTTCTAAACATTGTAACATAACAATGTATATTCAGACATACCTTCTCACCTGATTCATCTGATGTACTTATTTACTTGGTATCTTCGCCCATGTCTCCAAGAGAGCAGATATTACCTGTTTTAATTTTTTTTCATTGATGTAAGCTACAGTTTTTTATTTGGGCCAGTATCTCTTTATCTTTTTTGAATCAACTATCTTTGATATTCATTTGGGAAGCCACATCTCACTAACTCTTAGCTCACGCTTTTCTTTTCTTTCTTTCCTTTTTTTTTTTTTTTTTTGAGACAGAGTCTCACTATGTTGCCCCTAATAGAGTGCCCTGGCGTCACAGCTTACAGCAACCTCAAACTCTTGGGCTTAAGTGATTCTTTTGCCTCAGCCTCCCAAGTAGCTGGGACTATAGGTACCTGCCACAACGCCCGACTAATCTCATGCTTTTCTCATGAACAACTCTAATTCATGATTCAAGGATGAAATTTGATGAGGTAGAACTGGGCAAATGAATGGATATCATTAACCTGGCCATAATTATTATATCTAGAGATACACTCCTAGCTTAAATTGAGCCATTCAGGGTTACTTAGTCTCAATTTTGGCACTTGGGTGAAGCAAATGAGTGAGCATAATATTTTTTCTGCTGGATTAAACCAAAGATATGACTTAGACTATTCTTTAGCCATTGTGTCAACATGCCTAAAAAGTGTCTCTAAAAATGAAGAAAGCACAGAAAAATAACCTAGGAGTAAGTAAGGCAGAAATGGGATAATATTTTATTATATGAATACACTCCATGCATTTCAAAGTAACCTAAAATGCCTAACTTATTTAAAAATACGCAATCGAAGGATATTAAAGTTATATACACATGTTTGATTTTAATTTCTGTTAATTAAATGAAAAGTAGATACTTAAAAAAGATGTTATCTTTCCTTTGAAAATAACTTATTTGCATATATTTCTACCAATATGTCTAGATATAAAGATGGCGGGACTCAGAAAATCCAGAGAGAGAAAGAGAGAGTTTGAGAGCACGCTCCCAATGCTGGGAGAGTTTAGGTACCATCTGCTTTCCAGTTGAATGCGGAAATGATACAACCCCTTCATATATCAAAATGACTAAATATATTTACGCTTTTGAAAATTCTCTTACCCTTTGACTCTGGATAACTCTCTGTGCACAATGGTTTATTCAATGAGAAAGAATGTAGTAACCACGTAAAAGCAGAGATTGCGTTGAGATTACTGATTCACATCCTGTCTTGGTCTATAAAGTTGTGTACCATTTGATTATTTTTTGACAGCCCTGGGCCTAGTTTTCTCATTATTAAAGAAGAAATGGTTTTAATCATAAGACTACTGTGAGTTTTGTGAGCTAATAAATGGAAAGGCTCAACTACGTTCGGCAAATACAGAAAGTCCCTCACTTATAACGGTTCAACTTACATTATTTGGACTTTGTGCTTGAGTGACACAAGCAGAAACCATATTTCAAATTCTGAATTTCCATTCTTTCCCTGGTTGGCAACATGTAGTATACGCCTTCCTGTGAGGCTAGGCAGTGACAGCCATGCATGCTTTTAGTGCAGTATTAATTAAATTACACAGAATATTTAATACTTTATTATAAAAAATTTTTTATGTTAGATGATTTTACCTTAACAGTAGGCCAACGTAATTATTCTAAGTATGTTTAATGTAGGCTAAGCTATGCTATGTCGTTAGGTGTATTAAATGCATATTCAACTTATGATGCATATTCAACTTATGATACTTTCAACTTCTGATGGATTTATTGGCACATAACCCCATCATAAGTCAATGCATCTGCATTATCTATGTGTGTATATATATATATATATTCTTTCTTTCTTTTCTTTTCTTGTTTTTTTTTTTTTTTTTTTTTTTGAGACAGAATCTCACTCTGTTGCCCTGAGATTGAGTGCCATGGTATCAGTCATACTAGCTTACAACAACTATAGTCTTCTGGGTTCAAGCGATTCTCTTGCCTCATACTCCAGAGTAGCTGGGATTACCTGTGTCTGCCACAATGCCCAGCTAGTTTTTTAGCAGAGACTGGGTCTTGCCCTTGCTCAGTTTGGGACTCCTGTGCTCAATCAATCTACTTATTTTGGCTTCCCAGAGTGCTGGGAGTACTGGCGTGGGACACTGCACCCATCCTGCATTCACCGTAATTAGTAATTTTCAAATTTATACCTATAAGATAAAACATTACATAATCGAAATCTCCATAAGTAAAAATGACAGGTAAATAAATAAAAAGATCATAGTATTTTATGTATCTTTCAAATTGATATTTGAATATACTATGAAATAACAAACTACAATTTATGATAAAACTGTAAGTTAAAAGTGATGTAAAGTTTTGTATATAAATCATAGGTGAAACTGTAATGAATACATTAGTATAAATGCTCTTCCTAGGCATCAGGATAGAAGTAAATAAGTGAGAATATTTTGTAATATTTTGGAGTGCATTTTTTGTCTTAATATTCTCTACTTTCAGTGTCTGCATAAGGAACAGGCCCACAGGCTCAGGAGTAGACTCCATTGCACTAGCTGAGTTACCTTGGACAAGTTTCTCAAGCACGGCAAGGCCCAGTTTTCTCACCTGTGAAATGGGATGCTGTTAGTAATAACCTCACGGAGACTCTCACGGAGACTTCCTGAGTTGATACTTGAAAAGTATTTCACAATAATTTTTTGTTTGCATTAAATGAGATGTATTTTTAAATAAACTAGATTCATAAGGCACTTAATAGAAATAAATAAAAACTAAAATCATGCCTATTCCTTTTCTTTAAAATTATTTCCACAAGTTAATTATGTATATTTTCCTAGTAATATATCATGCCTTTGTATGAAATTTACCTTCTGTGTTTTGCTAATACCCCCAGGAGAAAGATGAAAGATCTAAATTTGAAACAAAATCAAACTTTATTGAAAATTTAGAAATGGGACTAAAATGCTGTGAATAAAGATACTTTACAAACACCATATGTCCACAGATGGACATGATATTTTTCAAGAATAAAGTGGTTTTCCCTCTATAAAATGTTCAAAGTTATTAGTATTAATAAATGTAACAAAGTATAAATCATTTTTAAAGTTCTAGTGTGCTGTTTTATATTGTTGTGTGACCTTCCGAACCATTCAAAATGAACATGTAGGGAACCCATTTTAATAGCCTCTTCCTGTAGGCTTGAGGGATTATAAAGCTAGCTCAAGTCCTAAACCAAAAATGTAGTTGGGTATTTCCACTCATTTAAAGATCTCTAGGCCAGAAAGCTTTGTGTTGAGTGGGCATCTCCTAGGAATACAAATGAATAAATAACACAGAAAGAGGTAAGAGAACAGAAATATTTGTTTAAAACTCTGCATGTCGTAACAACGTGCAACATCATTTATGATATGTTACTTCGGCCAAAAATGACATGATGTTATAAATCACTAATTTCTCAATTTTGAAAAGGAAGTTGGAAATATGGGATAAGGTCATGTTCAGTTCAGGTCGTGAAAACCAAAAAATGTGCAGGTTGGACTTTTTATAATGTTTTACCAAATCCCAGAGGCGATTCAATATCATAGTTATTACTATTATTTTCCTCTTAGAAAAGAAAGGAAATGAAAACATTTTTTTCTTGCTCGGTTTTTGAGGCATTATAACATGGCCTGGAAGAGTTTTACTTTTTATTTAATACTTACAAAATTCTGGCTTATCCTATATTTCATAAGCTAATACTTAAGCAAATAAATATTAATGATCTTTTATTAACATTCCCTATTACCAGTAATGCATATTTGTTTGCTTAATATTGATCATTCTAAATTTCTGCTTCCTAGATTTTAATCTTAAAAAACATTTCTAAAACAGTACTGATATACATATGTGTGAGTGTGTGTGTGTATACATCTGTTTTTTTTTTTTCCTTCAACTTTGAGATAAACCTGGAGAATTAAGCAGCTGTTTCGTACAGGAAGAAGTGTTCTCTAAAAGAATGACAAATAGAGGTATTTGCAAAGCCTTTCTTTGGTCACTGTGCCTAGAGGCCTGCCTTCTTTTACCCTCACTAAAATGCCTATGTCTTACCTTGATAAAGGTAAAAAGAATGACAATAGAACCACAAGTCACAAGATGAATTAACCAACTGAAGAAACAGAAAACACAAACCCTGTATGTGTTTCTGAGGGTGTTGAATTGCCTAGAAGAGTATTCCTGATTTTGCAAAGTTTGACATGCTAACAATTGAGGTTGGCTCGCTGCTATGGTCTCTGTTACAATTAATATATCCCCTGCAAGTTTTGTAATCTAATGAACAGCGGCAAGCCTATCAGATAAGATTATTTGACCTCTATTTTATAACTTGTGATGTGTATCCAAGATAACTTTTGTCATATGGAATTCTTGCTGTACTTTTCATCCATTTACTCCATAAACTTTTATTGCCTATTTTCTATTTTTAATCCTTTTAAGCAATGAAATTAGAGCACCCCTTTCCTATAAGGGAACTGATAGGGATTGACATCCCTTTTCTATAAGGGAATTGATAGCCTACTGAAAGACAGAAAAATTAAAGGGCGACTCACCTGTGGCTCAGTGAGTAGGGCACTGGCCCCATATACCAAGGGTGGCGAGTTCGAATCCAGCCCTGGCCAAACTGCAACAACAACAGCAAAATAGCCGGGCGTTGTGGCGGGTGCCTGTAGTCCCAGCTGCTCAGGAGGCTGAGGCAAGAGAATCCCCTAAGCCCAAGAACTGGACATTGCTGTCAGCTGTGATGTCATGACACTCTCCCAAGGGCAACAAAGTGAGACTCTGTTTCTAAAAAAATAAGACAGTAAAATTAAAATTGCAATAGAATGAAACAAGAACCTTCACAAATGTATACAAAAAATGCAACAGGAGAAAGTGTGCCTTACATGCAACAGTGAGACAGATGGAGAGAAATACATCAGCTTTATTTATGGCTAAAGCCAAGATGGAAGACATGACTTGCTTGCACTGCTTCAAAGAATTACATTTATTCACCCAGGTACAGAATAGTTGAAAAGCCACAAACTTCCTCTATTGAGGTTACCCTGTAAAATTTATAGCATGAAGAAACCCCTGACTCTAAAAGAGGAAAGAATTAAGCTAAGCGTGTCTGGCTCCATTTTGCTAAATCTCTAATCGGAAATCCTACTCCTTCACTGAGCAGGGAGAATTGAACAACTAACTGGTAAGGAAAGAGCACCGAAGTGTTATTCTAGGGAATTCCTACACATGGAGACATAAAGGGTTAGTTATGAGATAAACAGCGGTTTACCAGGCGGCTTGATTTTCAGAACTGAATGAGTATGAGGCACCCGCTCCCTGAGGGCACCTGAGTCCTAATCCCTTCCACAAATCTCATTAGGTTAAGAACAAAGCAAAATCAGGGAGAAACTTGAACTCTGATCCCTCTCCAAATCACTGTCCACATGCGGCATTATAGATGATCCTTATAATGCTCTATATTCTGAGACTTTTAGCAAATATTAAAAAAAATATTATTTGCCACCACAGAATTTGTCATAATAATTATCTGTTATGTAACTTGAGTTTAAGAATGAATGTATTGACGTGGAAAATAGTTCTTATAAAGTTTGCTTTATGAAGGAAATGTTCAGTTTGCTCACACTTCCAAATAAATGTTTAACTGTATATTTAAAGAAGTCAGAAAATAATGAATCTTTGAGCTGACAAAATCATATTTCAGCTTACTTAATGTTATCTATTTTTATTACTCCCTCTCTTTTTCCTTTATAGAAACATAACTAATATATAGAATTTTGATTGAGGTAATCATAAATGTTAGTCAAAAATAATGAAAACATGGAAAAAATCAACTCTTTTTAAAATTTAATTTTTATTAAATCATAACTATATATTTATGGGGTACAATGTGGTGATTTGATGTACAGTGTGTAATGCTTAAATCAAACTGATTAACATAACCATTACCTCACTTACTTATTTTTTGTAAGATACTTCCCTCAACTTAGTTAATGCTATAGATTTACTACCCATCTAGTTATAGAGTACCTTTAAATAGAGCTTTGCTTATTATTTCTTAGACTTACATTGCCTTTAGAGTTTTCACTAATAAAATATCAGAATGGTCTTCCTCTGGCCAAAGCAGTGGGTAACAGCAAGAGAGGGGCAGTTATCTTTTTCCAGGTGGATTTCTTCTTGTTTTATAACAATTACAAACCTAGAATTGTGAGTTAATCTCAATTCTGTTTGGGGACAATTTCTGGACAGTGTGGAAATGCTGCCCTCTGAACCCTAAACTGAGACTGAGTCTAGAGAATGAAGAATAACTCAGAACTAAGTCCAGCTTGGCGAATTAGCTACTTCTCCTAGAGGTAACTGTGTGGAAGGAATCCTCACAGGTAACTGTGTGGAAGGAATCCTCACGACCCCAACAACAGGACAGCCATTGTGGGAGGACAGTCAGAGGGAACAGCCACAGACCAAACTTTACAGCAGAGCCTCTCCCGCAAAGCTCCAGGCAGGCTTCAAGGACAGTGTTTCTGAGCAACAACAGAACAGTAAAACAGTTTCCACCCCCAGCCATGGCTGCTGCCGAGGATTAGGCCCTGGTGCAATGATCAGTCGCTCTGCAGAGGACAACGACTTCCCCAGCAACTCCCTCCCACACTCCAACCACACCGAGTAGGTTAAATAAAGCTTCTGGGAGCTGCCTTCTGGTCGGACTCCTTCCTGCTCTTCCCCACTAGCCAGATCACTCTGGACTTCTTACAGACCATCACCTTAACTCTACCCACAGCCTCTTGTTATTTAAAAGGATATTTGTTCCCTGGCAGCAGAGGAACTTCTTCCACAGGAGATGCTGAATACCTGCACCTTACCCCTGAATCCCTTCCCAGGGAGCGAGGCAGGGCTTTTACTTTGTTTGTTTGTTTGTTTGTTTGTTTTTTTGCCCTCCCTTGCCCTTTTCCCTGTATTCTTGTGCTATAATTCTGAAAAATGCAAATCAAAACTACTTTGAGATATCATCTAACTCCAGTAAGATTAGCCCACATAACAAAATCCCAAAACCAGAGATGTTGGCGTGGATGTGGAGAAAAGGGAACACTTCCACATTGCTGGTGGGAATGCACACTAATACATTCCTTTTGGAAAGATATTTGGAGAATACTTAGAGATCTAAAAATAGATCTGCCATTCGATCCTATAATTCCTTTATGAGGTATATATCCAGAAGACCAAAAATCACATCATAATAAAGATATATGTACCAGAATGTTTATTGCAGCCCAATTCATAATTGCTAAGTCGTGGAAGAAGCCCAAGTGCCCATCAACCCATGAATGGATTAATAAATTGTGGTACATGTATACCATGGGGGCTTTTACTTTGTATCCTTGCTGACTCTGCTGACTCCTG
>CAUYRH010080186.1:0-186512 GCA_963574655.1 Perodicticus potto | reverse complement strand
AAATGTATTAGCAAGAAAAGAACAAGTGATCCCATTTCAGGGTGGGCAAGGGACTCGAAGAGAAACTTCTCTGAAGGAGACAGGCACACGGCCTACAGACACATGCAAAAATGCTCATCATCCTTAATCATCAGAGAAATGCAAATCAAAACTACTTTGAGAAATTACCTAACTCCAGTAAGATTAGCCCACATCACAAAATCCCAAACCAGAGATGTTGGCATGGATGTGAGAAAAGGGAACACTTCTACATGCTGGTGGGAATGAAACTAATATGTTCCTTTTGGAAAGATGTTTGGAGAACACTTAGGAATCTAAAAATAGACCTGTCATTCGCTCCTGCAATTCCTCTACTAGGTATATATCCAGAAGACCAAAAATCACATTATAACAAAGATATTTATACTAGAATGTTTACTGTAGTCCAATTCATAATTCCTAAGAAGCCCAAGAGCCCATCAATCCACGAATGGATTAATAAATTGTGGTGTATGTATACCATGGAATATTATGCAGCCTTAAAGAAAGATGGGGACTTTACCTCTTTCATGTTTATATGGATGGAGCTGGAACATATTCTTCTTATGAAAGTATCTCAAGAATGGAAGAAAAAGTATCCAATGTACTCAGCCCTACTATGAAACCAATTTATAGCTTTCATATGAAAGCTATAACCCAATTGTAGCCCAAGAATGGGGGAAAGGGAGAGGGAGGGGGGAGGATGGGTGGAAAGAGGGTAATTGGTGGGACCACACTTACGGTGCACCTTACAAGGGTACATGTGAAATTTACTAAATGTAGAATATAAATGTCTTAACACAATAAGTAAGAAAATGCCGTGAAATTGTATATAAAACCAGCACATTGTACCCCAAGATTGCATTAATGTACACAGTTATAATTTAATTAAAAAAATACTGAAAGAGATCTGGGGATCAGATCACCAACCCTTCCTTGATTCTTTCGTAGCACTTGGCAAGGTTTATAAATTAAGCTCCGTGACTGTTGACAGATTATCCCTGACTACTTGTGACCAGAGGATAGCTTGCGGGTAGAAGTGCATCTCTGGAAGAAGCTGGAGAGATTGTGGATAGAAAATGTGGTGGGATCTGCTGAGGGCTTTGGGGCAGACTGCTAAGCCAGAACTTTGGGCTCTGGTCCTAGTCCTGACTCAAGAACTAACTTGAGAGTGACCTTGGCCAGTCCCTTCTCCTGTGTGTCCATTTCCTCATCCACAGAAGGGCTGAATTTCTCCTCTAGCGTTGTTGATATTATTATGAGTACAGCAACTAAGTGACACCCTGCCCCCAACAGACACTCCCCTGGCCCAGGTAGGTGGGCCAGACCTGGGTGGTGACTGCTGCCTCTCAGGGTTTCAGTTCCTGCAGCATCACCAGCACTCACTTCCCATCTCAGGCCCGGGGTCTATCCACTCCAGACAGGCCCTGCGGAGGGCCTGGGAGATGGCCTGAGTCCAGCCCTGGGATTCCACAGAGGCCTCATCTCCTGCAGCGCAGCACCCAGCTGTCCTTAGAATGGATTCCAATAAAGCTCATTTTCTGCCACCAAGTTTATAGCACAACCCCACCTACTGGTCTTAAACATTAACAAGGCTGTGTTATGGCCAGAAGAAACACAGGAGAGTGGGAGAGGGGAGGCAAGCAGTGAGGGGCCTTCCAAGGCCCAGTGCTCACCCTGTCCCTCTGCTGTGTTCTTCCTGCTTCTCCAAAGGGGCTCAGGTGAACGGGGGAACAGGCTTGGGGTTGTGGACACACCTTACAGGAGAAACTCAAGGGCAGAGAACAGCACCAGGAAGGGCTGGCAAACAGGGCTAGGGAGCATGAAGGGGACTTATGCATTTGAGATCAGATATTCACGGTGACACGGGACACTGCATTCACATCCTGCGGGACCATGTCATGACATGTCACCTAAGACATGTAGATCTTGTAAGTGCCATTCAAGGGGCACAGCATAGGCCTGCTCTCGCCTCCTGGTCTCTCTCTCTCTGCCCGTCTCTCCCTTACCGGTTTTCTGCCCCACACCCCAGAGCTCCCTTTCCAATTGATGCTAGAGGAGTCAGTCCCTCAATGCGGAGGTATCCTCTCACCCATCCATTTCTTCTGAGCACCTACTATGTGTCAAGCAATGAAGAGTCAGGCAAAAACACAGAAGACATGGCTCCTGCCCTACATGCAAGGACGTGGGGGTCAGGAGGCTTGCACAGCTGACCGTGCCTCTTCACACACATATACCACAGCCTGTGAGGAGTGCTAGGGAAGTAGTGTAAAGTGCCAACATAGCCCCAAAGAGTTCAGTGTATCTCTTGGGGCATAGAGGCTGCTGGTGAAAACTAGGGGCTAATCAAGGGAGGCTCCATAGAGGAGGTGATATTTGAACTGAGCTTTGAAGGCTAGGTAAAGATTTCTGAAGGTAGCACATTCCAGATGGAAGGATTGGTATAAAAGCAGAAAGATGGGAGAGTGAGAAGAGTGAGCTCTCATAAAGTACATGGAAGATGGTGAGAGGGCAGTACCAGGGAAGCGAAAATGTGGATCAAGACAAGATCATAAAGGGTCTTGTATGTCAAGGCAAAGAGTGTACCCTTGATCCTATAGACAGTAGGGAGGCCTCGAGTGTTACCAACTGACATAATCAGCTCTCTAACAGAATTATCACTGCTTTGCCCCCCTTAACTCCTATTCAAACCACAAATGCAACCAAAAGTCACCACAAAGATACCAAAAAAATGGCTTTCACAGATGTTTTTCTGGAAGAACCAGAATGGTGTGGGGGGGCCCAGACACACTACTCTGCCTCCCTACGGGCTGACCTGGGCCCTGAGAGCTAGAGGGGCTCCATTCCCACATAGGCTGCTCAGCAGGCCTGGCACAAAGTGAGACAGAGAGGTGGGCCAGAGGCCACACTGCCTGTGGCAGATGAGGAATATGAGGGAGACAGCCCAAGGTCACCCTGCCCGATGGCGCCAGAGTGAAACACAACTCAGGCTACTTGGCTCCCAGTCTGGCTGTGTGGTCAGAACCCTGCAGCTTTGGCTTGCCAGGCGCAGAAAACTGCAACTGTCCCTCCATTCCCCAGAGTCTTGGAAAAGCCCAGAAACCTCAACCAAGAGTTGTACACTTCCCTAATAGAGGGAAGGGTTGGCTAGATGGGCAGCAGGCAGCCCTGGAGAAGGGAGGCCCAGGGAAGATGGGTTCTTTTTTGGCAGGGGTTTCTGTTATTCTGGCCTGATGTATCTGTGTGATCCCTAAGCTCTAAGCATCTACGGAGGAAGAGGAGACTGAGGCATTGGTTGTGGGAAGAGACTTTAGGACTCAGGAAGGGAACCTGGAAAAGCAGTCTGACAGGCAAGGGAATGCCTGCTCGGTGGGGGACCCAGGCCCTTTTCTGAAATATCTTTCTGATCACATAGACAAGCCCTGGGCCCTTGTGTGTGCTGGCAATGTGCTAAGCACTGGCTGTGTCAGAGACAGGAGAATAAGCCATGGCTCTGCCTCCACCTATCCACGACTCCAGGGCACAGAGAGGGCACTGGAGCTTAAGGAAAACGGAGGCCAAGGGCTGACACTCCAAGGAAAGCACAGCCAGGGCACCGAGACCTGCCTGTATGTAACTGGGTCTTAGGAACAGGCAGGATTCTGGCAGGCCAGGAAGGGGAAAGGATCTTTAACAGCAGACCCAGGGATGAAAAAGGTGGACAGGGAGGATCTAATGACAGCATTTGAGCTGTCCAGAGGAAGGGCCATACTGGGCCTGAGAAAACGAACTCTCACAGCAAGATCCAAGAGGAAAACCACGCCTAGAGCCAGGCCTGGGCTTCCTGGCTTCCTCCCACTGGGTATGGAAACTCCCTGTTTGCCAGGGCTAGGTCAAGTGCAGCCCACGCAGCCCCAGTGCAGACAGGCAGCCCAGCTCCTCGCCCTTCCCCATTCTCAGTCTTGCACAGGGAGTTGAGATTTCTGGTTCCTGGTTGCACTCCCACTTCCCTCACCTTACCTCCACCTCCCTGCTGGCAAGTTGCCCTGCCGATTTCTCCCATAAAGAACCGAGGTTAGCTGTCTGTGGTGAACTGAACGCAAAACAGGCCCCCCGGAGTCACCTGCAGCCAGCCAGAACCAATCTAACTATATACCAATCTTCTTCACCCTTCTAGCCCCAGGACTCTCTGAGCCCATTCCATTTTTTTACTCTTTCAACCTTGAGAATGTGCCTTGGTGAGAGAGGCCGCTGGTTAGAGACCTTGGCCACGCTCACAGTGTGCGGGCTTGGACAGGCTCTCAAGAGACTGGAAAGATCTGGGCAAAAGCTAAGCATGGCACATTGAGGGCCCTCCACAAAGGCGCAGAGCGGAGAGCGCACTGCTCCTTCCATCTAAGGCTCTCTCCATCCTGAGGCTCACTCCTCAGCGTGGAGCATCGAAGCACCCCACCCCACCCTTCTCCTTGCCTGTTGGAGAAATGTGTCCCCAGGCCTTGCTGGCCTCATGTGGGGAGGGGGCAGAGGACAGAGCTTCTCAATTTTTCTCCCAAAGCTAGCTCTCTTCCCGCTCGGTCAGTGCCCTTCGCCTCCTGGAGTGCCTCCAGCTTGCGGAAGACCGGCTGCAGCCTCCTTTCCTCTGGTCTGAGTTCCCACACCGGAGGACTATTCAGAGACCCACTGTCCCCCACCTGTATCCCCGCTGTCCCATCGCCAAAGCGCGCCAACCCCGGGCCCCTCCCTCTTCCACCCCCTTTGCCGCGGAGCCCCGGGCGAGCCTAGGGAGCGGGCGCAACAGATTGCAGAATGCGAGAGCTCGGAGCCCGCTTCCTCTGCGCGTTGCCCGCGGTCCTGGCCGGAGCTGGTGCCCAGACCCCCGCCCTCCGGGCTCCACTAAGCTGGCCATTTAGATGCAGCTCACAAGACCGCCGGCGGACGAGCACAGCGGCTCCCCCGGCCCCTGTCAGTCCACTTCCCTTCTCGAGGACCGCGGCAGGAAGCTCGGCAGCAGGCGGCGCGGCCCCGCACCGGCCTGCGCGCCAGGGGCGGGGAAAGACGCGATCCCCGCGGATGCCAGGAGCCCCCAGTTCCGCTGGCTGCAGGGGAGAGACCGGGGGTGGAGGACGGGAAGAGATCTAGCGGATCCCCTGGATCCCTATAGATTTCCGTGGGCGGGCACGCCCCCAGACTCTTTTCCTGGGCCGGGCTGGGTCCCCTCGGCGGGCTCCCACAGCAACAGCTCCCGTTGGAGGGCTTAGGGGCAGAAGATAACTCGAGCTGCAACCCGAGACGCCAGGCTGGGAGCGGCGGCTGCAAGTCGGTGGAGGAGGGGTGGGCGTGAGGGTGCTCCTTTCCCGGTCCTCTCCCTACCCCCTCCAGTGGCGCCCGCCGCATCTTCACCCGAGTCCGCGCCGCGACACTTACCGTGGGCGAGCAGCGCCGAGAGGCAGAGCAGGGCGGCGCCGCCGCGGCCCGACATCCCTGGGGCCATGGCCGAGGCGCGGACGGGAGGGGTCCGAGAAGGCAGCTGTCCACGACGACTTGGCCCCAGGCTGGGCTTGGTCACATCCAACTCAGGGCGGCCGTGGCGCCTGGCTGTCTCTGCTGAGGCTTCGGGGGCCTGGGAGTGCAATTCGGGGACACTTTACGGGGAGGGGTCGTCCCAGGCGCCACCGGCTACACCCTTGGAGCCGGTGGGGGCGCAGCTCAGGGCGGGAGGAGCCTTCACCTCCCCCGGCTGGTGCCCCCTGCAGGATCTGTGAGGCGAGAGGGGAGCCGCACGTGCGGTCCGGACTGGCTGGCCACGGGCGTCCCGGGGGCTGCCTAGAGTCGAGTGCCGAATCCTCCGGCCCCACGGCCCAGCTCGAATCCGAACTCGCTCGGGGCTGCAGATTTCCAACGCAAGCCCCAATTTCCTCAGTTTCGGTAGTAACCCCACATGGATAGGCGCCGCTGTCTTCCTCCAAGCGCCCTGCAGCAGCCCAGCATAAAAATCCCCAGGTTAGGTGCAAATGAATGATTTCTTTCGCAAAGAAAGAGAAAATCCAGGCAACTTTAATCCATCTGGAGAAGGAAAAGTTTCCGCGCGGTGCTGAGACCGGTGACACGGGTCGCCACCACCTTAGGCGATGCCCAGACCGAATGCCCAAGGCAGGCGGCCAGATATTTGTCCCCTCGCAGGGCTGGCTCCTTGGCTCCAGCCCGCTTTCTCTGGTCTCGCCCAGGAGGGCCTGGGCTCAACACAGGCCGCCTCACCGCCGCCTGCCCGGGCAGAAGCTCGGAGGCTGGGGCGAGGCAGGCGGGGCCAGAACGGGCTGCCCCATGGAGATGGGGCTCGGAGAAACGAGGGAGCGGGAAAGCCAGCTAATGCACCCTGACCCGAGCCCTTCCAGACCCGGGCTTCGACTCCAGCCTCCCAAGCATAAACGTCGTAGGATGGAGAGGGGCTTCACTAGCCCGCTGCGGCTCCGCGCCCTCCCCCCCGCAAGTCCCCTCTCAGGTCTCGCTGTCTCAGCAGAGGGGCAAGCTGCCCCGCCTAGCTCTTCGCCTTCCCTGGGGGGACCTGCACAAACCTTGAACTTTCCCGGGGTTCACAGTCTCCGACGCCTCCTTCTCCCTGCCGCCCCCGCCCTGCCCCCGGACGCCCGCTCGCCCGCTGTCTCGGTGCAGCGGGGCATCTGCTCTCGCTCTTTCCGAGTCAGTTTGGGCGAGAGAATCGCCGCGCCAGTCCGGGCTGCGGGCGGCGAGACGCGGGCACGGCGCCAGGGGCCAGGACACACGGCACCCGCGCAGCCCTTGGCCAGGGAGGCAGCTGGTGCCTATGGGGCCGAGAGGAGAGGAGGCGCCGGCAGGAGGGCCGGCTCCCCATGGACGTGTGTAGGGGGAGAAGAAGAATCAAGGAGCAAAAAGGAAGAGGAGGTGGGGGGAGCCACAGTTGCACGAAGCAGCCGCGCCGCCGCCGCCGCCGCCTTCTCGGCGCTCGCGCCGGCTGCTCCGCCGTAAATGACTCGAGAGAGACACACACACTCGCGCTCGCCCGCCCTCCTCCCCCGTCCGGGATTCAGCGCCCACCCGGGCAGTAGCGGGCGCAGAGCTCCGCGCTCACTCCCCTGCTCTCCCCTCCCTTCCTCTCCCAGGTTCCTCGTGGTCACGTGGCCCCGGAGCGCGCAGCCCACGGCTCGCGCGCCACGGAGAGTCCCCCCATCCCCAGCTCCCCCTCCTCGGTCCACGTGTCCATTCCGCATTCCCAGCCTGGGGGCGCGCGCGGCTCCTTAATGAGACTAGAGCAAGGGCCGATTCAGCTCGCCCCTGTTTTATGGTTTATTCCCTCCAGCTCCCCTACAACGCAGGCTAGAGTGGGGACCCGAATGGGGCCGGCCGGCTGAGCCGGCTGCGTTTCTCCAGGGTAGACGCCACCGCAGTCACCGATGTCCCTTTTCAAAGGATGCACGCTTCCCAGCGAGCTGCGCCGGAGGTGTTTCGCAGCCACTCTGCCAGAGGTGCGTGTAGGGGGCATCCTACCCCTACCCACGGAGAGAGTGTGCGTGGGGCTTTGGGGGGCGTTGGGGTGGGCACCATTCTAACTGACTCGCCCAGCTCCTCTCGGGTCCGTACGGGAACTCTTGGGCTCAGCTTGGTGCAGGATGGGTCCAGAGCGTAGGTGGGGGAGACCCACTCCGCTGCGGGCGAAGGGAGGCAGAGAGGAGGGGACATGCCTTCCTACAGGTTGTTTTGCAAGCCTCTAAAGGGGCGGGGTGGTGGTGGTGGAGGTGGGGAATGCCCCTTGCATACTCGCCCCTTGCATACTCACCCACGCACCAGCGGCGAGGGGGAGTGGTGGCAAGGGTGGCCATTCCTTCCCACTGTCAGGCCCCTTCTATTAGAGTGCAACCTAGATCAGGCTGGACAAGTCAAGTCTCAACCATCAACCAGGTATTGAATCAGTGGCAATTACTTTATAGCATCTCTGGGTATCATGCTTCAACCTCCAGAGGCAGGATCTCAATCCCATCCTACTCTGGAGGCACACAGCCATATGGCAGTGGAAGTGGATCTTGAAGGTCTCCCCTCCATCCCATGCATCCGACCAGAGTGGGGTGAGATAGGTCAGAGCAAGGCCGTTGGGGTGCTCAAGCCCTGCTGCCATCTGTCTGACTAGATTCTAGCCTTCCTGATTCTGCGAGTTTCCTTTTCATCCAGGAAAGTGACGTTTTGTTTTTTGGAAAATGGTCTTGAACTGTACCTGGAAGCCTTCCTCCTCCCTGCTGGCTGTGGCTGCTTGGTACTGAGGCCCTTCCCTCACCCCACATCTGTCTGGAGGTGGGAGGTGCAGCATGACCAGAGCTAGCCCTCTTGAGAGGCCCTGAGGCTGCAAGGTGCTAGAGTCATCAAAGAAGATAATCCTCATTAGGTCCCTAATGCCTAATGGCAATTAAAGTCACCCAAGGGCTTATTAACCATCTCTTGGAGAGGCAAGCTACCAATCAGGCTCTGTTTAGGGGAGAAAGGGAGAAGCACCTCCCCAGGGCTTCAGGGAGGGGAGGAAGCAGGGAGGGCCTTCCACCCCTGCCCTGCTCCCATTAGAAGGGTAGGGGCAGCCTACTCTCTTTAGAGAATACAATGTTCTTCCTGTACCTCCTGGGTGAGCTGGGAGCCTATTGCCAGGTCAGCATGTCAGATCGTCCTCTGGTCCCCACATGCCAGACCCCCTCCTTGCCCAAGGGTGGCCCACCTAGAGAATAAAATGTCCACTAAATGTCCATAACTCCAACTCCAGTGTTCCATAGGCCTATTAATGTTGGCAGTGCAAATTCCAGGGCTCAAGGAAAAAGCAGTCGACATGAGGTTGACATAGCCAGTTGCTCCAGCTATTCCAATCCTGTATGTTGTTTACCTGGAAAGGGGTTCATACTTTCCCTCTGCCTTTCCTACCACACCAACAGACTTCTCTTGGCCTCACCTGTGAGTCCCAGGCGTAGATTCTCAGCTGACCATGTCACTGGAACCTGGGTAAGGGAGGTCAGAGGAGCAACCAGGTGGAGTCCAGGCTGGAGAGGGGATCTGGCATGTTTTCTGTCTCAAATGAGCATCTTACCAACTTAGGATGGTGGTGTCACCTTTTTGCTTTTCCTATTCTGTTGGTAGCCAAGTGTCTTTCTGGACAGAAGATTGCCACTGGCAGGGAGTAATCTTAGTCACCAGCTCCTGGGTGATGCCTGGGACAGCCCTAACCTCCTGCCAAGAAGCTAGGCAGCCAGTAGGTCTCTGTCTCAAGCCCCAGTGCCCTGCATGCATGCCTGTCAAGGACCCAAACAGAAATTGGCCCCACTTCCTCCTCTGCTTGACCAGCCACCAAGGTGGACCAGGGGACACTTGTCCTTCAGCATACCCATTTTCCAGGATGCCTGCCAACAAGAGGAGATGGGACAGGCCAATGTGGGGTACTACGAAGAGGAGATATTTTGGGGAGCAGGATCCTAGTCTACCTCCGCTGGAGCAGGGCTCAGAGATTTCCTAAGCTAGCCATCTCATTTTATAGCTGTAAAAACAGGCTTGTTAATTCAGTCATTTTATTAAAATACTTTGAATTTTTTATTGAGCTCTAATTATGTGTGAAGCATTGTGCTCAGTACTAGAATGCAGAGGTTGAACAAGACAGATAAGACCCAAATGGCAGAAGTTTAAGAGCTTCCACAAACCCATTCTGAGAACCTAGTAATACCATTAGTAATTGCTGACATAATGACTGAGTGCTTTTCACGTGCCAGTCACTGTGCTGGGCATTTTGCGTGCATTATCTGAGTCCTCACTACAATGCTTTTATGAAGATACTGTTATTACTGTCTTTTTCTAGGTGAGAAAACCGAGGCTCACAAAAGGTAAGTTTCTTGCCTGGGGTCACGCACTTAGAAAGTAGCAGAGCCACAACTCAAAGCCAGGGTTGTATGATTCCAAAGCTTAGGCATGTAACCCACTTAACCACTTTTACTGTGGTATATAAGGGCCCGGGACTACACAGATGACAGAGCTGCCAGCTCTGGCTGGACAAGCTTATGAGCAGTGAGGCTCTGGACATAAGAGGCCATTCAACACAGGGAGGCAGTGCTGTGAAGAAGCCCAGGATAAGGTCTCTGAGAACACAGGCCCCTCTGAACAGAGGATAGTGCTCTCTCTGCTGTGTCGCATCAAGTGTCTCAGCCTTCCTCTCCTTCCCCAGCATCCATACCCCACCTATGTGCTGGCAGGTGTATACCTTGTTTAATACACAGTTATGCATAATCCTGGCTGTTATAACCATCACCTGGCCTCCACCCGGCAATTTGACCACTTTGCCTCCCCCTGCAGGCCGAGCTCCCAGTTCAGATTCTAGGGCCAATAGTGACACACAGCTCAGAGGACTACCAGCAGCTAAGTAAGGGCAGTGTGGCACAAGCCAGCACATGGTTTTCTAAAGCAGAAACCATGGTCTCAATCTCATAATTCAAAGCAACTGTACTAGTTTGCTTGGGCTGCAGTAACAAAATACTGCAGACTAGGAAGCTTAAACAACAGAAATTTATTTCTCATAGTTCTGGAGGCTGAAAGCCCAAGATCAAGGCACTGGCAGAGTGGTTTCCCCTGAGACCTCTTTTCTTGGCTGCTGATGCCCTCTTGCTGTGTTTTCCGATGCTCATTTCTCTGTGCTCACAAATCCCTGGTGTCTCTCCTCTTCTTATAAGGACATCCATCGTATTTGGATCAGGGCTTCATGATAATGGGCATATTTCAATTTAGTCACTTCTTTTAAGACCTTCTTTCCAAGTAAGGTTGCATTTGGAGTTACTTGGGGTTGAGGCTTCAATCTATGAATAGTCAAGGGACACAATTTAGCTCATGACAGAGATCATACACTTTATCATCCAAACTGGGATATATATATATATATTTGCAGTTTTGGCCAGGGCTGGGCTTGAACTCGCCACCCTCGTATAGGGGGCCAGCGCCCTACTCCTTGAGCCACAGGCGCTACCAGAAACTGGGATATTTTTGAGAGTAAAAAAGGGTGCTGTTAGTAACTACCTTGGAACCGCGGTCTCAAGTGGACTGGCCATTCAGGACAAACTGGAGCATATGGCCACCCTAACATCCTGGCCCCATCACTCATTCTGCAGCCTTGTTTAAAACCACCTCAACTTTCTGAGCCTCAGTTTCTCCATCTGTTAAATGGAAATAGACCAACTCCCCCAGGTGCTTTAAAAATAATACCAAATGTGTGCTGATTGCCCAGTAGTACTGAACTCAACTGCAGACTCTGCGTGTTGCCTGTTACTGTTATTGAGACCAAACTGCTCACTGTGGTCTGCAAGGTATATGTAATTTGACCCATAGCTGCTTTTCCAAACTCATTTATTACATGGCCACCCCAAAGGCCTCTCTGCAGTAATATGTCAAGCACATTTCTGCCTCAGGGCCTTTGTGCTTGCTGCTCCCTCCACTTGGAAGGCTTTTCCCCTAAGCCCTATTGTGTCTTGCTCTTTTACTTCATTTAGGTTTGTGCTCAACCGCCACCTTCCCAGAGATGCCCTCCCTGGGGAGCAGGGACAAAATAACACAACTATAATTCTATCTCCATTGCTCCATTCTTTAATGCTATTTCAATTTGATTCATAGCAGTGGCATTTGATTTTATAATGTGTCTATTTGTCTCTCTCCCCTGGTAGATGGTAAGTGTCCCAAGGGCCAAGATTCTATATGAACCATTCACCAATGTCTTTCCAGTGCCTAGAACAGTGCCTGGTATACGTGCGCAACAGAGTTGACTGATGGGATTATTAATTCTCATTCATTTGTTTCAGTAGCTGGTCCTTTGTTTTTACCTGGTCTTGATAATTGGGACTCGGATCTGTTTTCACATAAAGACCCTGCCTGGTAGTTCACTCCCCTGACCTTCCAGAATCTGGGAGTCCACTGCCCTGACCACCTGGGCTTTTCTTATAAAATCTACTGTGCCCTCTTCTCTGCTGAAGCCAGAGTTCCTACATCTGCCATACCCACCTCACCCTGACTGCTGGGGCTTAGGCTGTGGCTCAAGAGCTCTGTAGGAGGATTCCTCCCCTACATGCCTCTGCTGGGTCCTGCAGGAGAGAGACATTTGCATCTTCTACTGTTCCCTGATGTGACTCTTCTGCTTCAGCCAGGCCAGAACCGTCTCCCTGCCACTACCATCCCCTCTTTATGCCAGGCTCATTTCTCTCCCCACAACTTTGTTACTGCCCGTCTTCATGTCTTAGCTCAGGGGTCTTCTTTGTGAAGTCTTCCCAGATACATTGTGAAATGGTTACATGGCCTTATAGAAAAAGGGAACAAACAGAGGCTTTGGCATCAATCAGAGTTCAAGTCCTGACCACATTGTCCCCTGCTTAATTTCTCTCTGCATTTCGAGCACCCAGTCATCTCTACGAAGTAAATGCCCCCTGGAAGCGGGTCAGGTTCGCAATTTGGGATTATAAATCAGACTCCTCCCCCTTCCGGTTTTTACAGATAAGAAGCCCAAGGCCCAGAGAGAGATAGTGATGGTGACCACACTAGTTACTGACACAGACAGGAATATAGCTCCATATGAGGATAAGCCTGGTTACTTGCTTTGTGTGCACCCATCTCCAAATCGCATCACCTGACTCAGCCCTAACTGGGGAACAAATTTTCTCTTTCTCTGTTATTACTTCAGGGCTTCATCCCTGATTCAGTGGGGATGTTGGTTCAGCTCAGACCTTGGACTCCAGTTCTAATAGTTGCATTTATGTACTCATTCATTTATTCAGCCTCATCTTGGGCATTTCTTCCTCTCTGAAGCCCTCCCTGACAAGTCTGTACACCAGAAAGGCCCTGTGTCTCCCACATCCAAGCATCTATCAGACTGTGTTGATCTGCCTGTTTCCTTCTATAGAAGGGAGGCCCAGTTGCTATCCGTGTTGACCTGTTGGGCACTCAATTAAGTAGTCATTGAATAAGTGAATTATTAATCAGCTACTACGTACCCGAAGCCAGGCTGGTGAATAAGATGGCCTTTGCCTTCAAGAAGCTTGTCATCATGTGGGCGTATGGGATTATAGTGCACAGTGGCTGCCATTGAGGGGAGCACAGGGGCCTGCGACTGGAGTGTGGCACATCTAGTTCAGCCTAGGTCATGGGTTGCTAGGTTTCCTGGAGGAGGTGGCTTTTGAGCTGCACTCTCAGAAGGACAAGACTGGTGTGGGTCTGGGGACATGGGGAGAAGAGGGAGAGGAGAAGAGGCTGTCGGGAGGAGAGGGATCAACTTTCGTAAACTGGGGAGGACAGGGTGTGATCAGGAAATGGTGAGTATTTCAGCACAGCTCGGGCATTTGAGAGCTGGAGTGGAGCCGGAAAGGGTGTCTGTGCACAAAGATCTATGCCTCTGACAGGCACTCTCAGTTGTGTGTTCACTTCCACAACTTCACCTGTTCAGAGCCAAAGGCACCAGGATGCTTATAAGGCATCTGTTGTCATATGCATGTACACAGACCCCCCCAATATCTTCCCTCTCTACAAAATGAGTTGTCCCCTGAACTGTCTGCTTGCAGGGCATTTTACTCTCATTTCTCTGATCTCATTTTAGTTCACCACTTCTCTGCTGTAGCCATCGCTGCCGTGGTTCCAAAGCAGCAGGAGAAGATACAGGCCCTGGACATCACCGAGCTGGCGGAGTGGGAGGAAGTGGGGGTGCAGGAGCCCAAGGAAGACTTCAGCAGTTTCTGCTACCTGTCATCAGCAAGATGTGTGAGGACATCACATCTCTCACCCGTGAGCACGTGTGAGTGTATGTGCCGAACAGGAGCAAGTTGTGGGAGATGGACAATATGCTCATCCAAATCAAAACCCAGGTGGAGGCCTGGGAGGAGAGCGCCACAAATCATCCTCGTTCCCAAATGATGGTGTCGAGGGCAGGGTGACCCAGATGTGCGGGGAAGGCCGAGGAGAAGGCAAGGGAGATCGCAAAGATGGCAGATGTTGGGGGAGCTGGTCCGGCGGATAGAGAAGAGCCAGTGGTTGTGAGCACCACGGGCGGTATACAGCCAATGGATTCTGGTCAACTGATGGAGATTGCCAGACACCCCGGAGAAGCTGAAACCAGAAGTCCTTTTATTTCTCTTTTTTCTTCTGTCTTCGCTCTGTCCTTCACTTACACTACTGCTATGGTCTGTGGTTGATGACCTCAATATGAGTTTGTGATTGTTAAATCCTGAAATCTCCACCTTTAGTTCATCTTCAGGTAGCCCACGCCCTCCAACCTCCACCCCAAGGCCAGCCCTGACTAACTGTCACCTCTCCCTTCTTCCCTCTGGCCCACATGGACAGTAAGTTAGGACCGCCCCTGGGCACCAAGCCAAGGGAGGATATGAACTTGGGCCATGCAGGTGGGGCTCTGCTCTCCCCCTCTTTTCCTCCCCGCCCTCCCATACAGCTCACTTCATTCCAGGGCAAAGCATTGGCCAGAGAAAGCATGCAAGAGCCAGGGAGAGAAATTCAGAGAGAGGGAGCAGCTACACTAGCTTTGCCATAGCCCAGTGGCTAAATGGCAGAAAGCTCTTGATGTGACAACTTCCTCAATCTCTCTTTTGCTGGCCAACTTGGCTGCCAGGTGCAGGTGGAAGGGGAAGAGCCAGGGGCCTGATTTCTCCCCCAGAGCCTCCTGAATGGCTGCCTGTGACCCCATGGAGTTGTGCAGCCAGCTTTGCCTGGCTCCCGCGGTTGGCAGCGCCCAGAATCCCTGCACTGGATGGGAGGGAGGGCCAGTCTGGGTCACTGGAAGGTGGGAAGGGAGGCACAATGAAGCCTGGGAGGGAAGCCTATTCTGCTATGAAGAGGAGAAGACTTGTATGGCCTGATGGGTCAGGAGAGGCCACCTGGGTAACCCAGAAGTGTTCCGGGGGGAACAAGAGGGCCAGAGCAGTGGGTGCCTCAGCTGATTTCCAACAGGGTGCTCATTTGAGACCTGAGGTCAAAATACAAGTTCTCTTTTTCTCTCCCTTAAGATGGGACGCCTGCTTCTGGTTCCCACCCGAACTCCCAAATCTGACTCTCAGCTTCCTTATGTCTTTCCCTCATTGTGAAACCATGCATGGCTCTCCATAGCCTACTGGGTTAACCCCAAGTCCCCTGTATTTGCCTTTAGAGCTTATTGCATATTTTCCAGCCCACACCTCCTCCGTGGCCACTCTCCCCCTGTGAACCATGCCACGGTACCCTTTGCCGTGCTATGAATACCGCTCCTCCTTCCTGTTCTTTTCACAGAGAAGAAAAGATTCAGCCACCCCAGACAAAACCCATAAGTGTCTGCCTCACAGTTAGACTTCACCTCATCTCTGTTTTAGCTTTCCCTATGCACCTATAAAATCTTTAAGGACCAAGGTTACATTTTGTTCATCTTTAAACTTCTCATAACCTTGAGCACAGTTCTATACATGGAGCAATTGTTCCTTAATGTTTACTGAGCAAATGCACGTATGCATGAATGAACGCGTGAATGAATGAGTGAATGAATAACAAAAGAAGCAATAGTTTGGATGCCAGGTCCTGTGCTGCCTCAGGTGCTTCCTATCCATTACTTCTTTGCATCTTTACTATAACTCAAGTGGTATGTAAATAGAAAGCTGAAGCTCAGAGAGGCAGAGTCACCTGCTGCAGGCTATGGAGCTAGAAAGTGGCAGAGCTGGGATTCCACAGAGTCTGCTTTGCATTCATAGGCTCAGAGCATATTTGATTATAAATGCCCTCTGAGGATGATCTTCCTGGGGCTTCTCACGTCCACCTCAAAATTCATCAGCAGGGCACACGGAAAGGGAGTCAGGGGCATGGGCAGAGTGCTTTATCCCCCTTGCCTCCCCAGGCAAAGTGAAGCAATGTTCTTGCTTGCAGAAGAGAACAAAGATTAACCCTGGTATCGCAGGGGTCTTGTCTCTGTTTTTGCCTCTTATCAGGCTCTCAGATCCTCCCCCATGGTTAACCAGGGGCTGTCTAGAGGGTGGTTCTGAACTCAACTCAGAAAACCAGATTGTCAGAGTTCAAATCCTGGCTCTATTATCTACTAGCTGTGTGGCCTTAGACAACTTACTTACCCTCTCTGTGCTTAGTTCCTCATCTGTAAGAGGTAGTAGCTATAAGTATTTGTAGTATCTACTTTTTGTGTTGCA
Organism: Perodicticus potto; assembly: GCA_963574655.1. NCBI lineage: Eukaryota > Metazoa > Chordata > Mammalia > Primates > Lorisidae > Perodicticus > Perodicticus potto. Next base: position 170,325 of record CAUYRH010080186.1, on the reverse strand, counting down.
GCGCACTCTGGAGCAGTGACTGGCTGATGGCAAGTGCTGTGTGCATGTTTGCTGTCATTATCACCCACATCATGTTCCTCCTCTGAGATGCGAGCCTCAAAGGGTTTGTCTTCTCTTCTTGCAAAGAGTCATCTCCATTTCCTTCTATATGTTCTAGGTAGTTCCCTAAATGCTCTGGGCCTCTCATGTAAGACAAGGAAGCAAAATTAGGCAGGGAGAACAGCTAGCTCCAAGGAATGCCAAATCAAAGTGACTTTTGTGGTGACAAATGCTTAATAATAACTTTACAAATCCACTTGAATTCCTATGAATAACAACCCTCTTTTTTTAATGTGTGTGTGTGTGTGTGTATGGATACCATTCCCGTCTCCCAGAGAGCACACAGCTACAACCCTGAAATCCACCCAAAAGAGTCATTACTGGGAAAACAAACTAAAAATAAGCCCAGAGGAAACAGTGCCAGCTCAGAAGTGGTTCTTCGGAGGTGGAGGCGTTCAAGGAACCTCTTCTGTTGCTTCTGGAATCATAGTTTCTAATTTAATTTTTTAATCTGGAGTTGCTTTGGGGATGAGTCCTGCTCCCTCTGCCCTCCATCTAGGCCGCTGGGTCATCTTCAGTAATGCTGCCTGGGTGCCTGGCCTCTGTGTCATCGGCTGGTGGCCCAAGGAGGAGGAGGCAGGTTGGGGTCCCTCTCCTGATCCCTGAAGCTGACTTGTTACTACTCTGCGGTGCCCAGGCTGCTTCCTTTCCCTGTCCTGTGGGTTGGACTCGCCCAGAGTCCACTGCCTCCTGCAAAGGACCTCTGTGTCCCAGACAATCTCTTAGTGCTTCACAAACAAGTCTTCAATTCCTTCTCAAGGCGAGTTCCATTTACCAGGTAAAGAAAAGGGGTTCAGAGAGGCTGAGTCACTGGTTCAAAGACACACAGGAAGGAAAGCACAGAGCTGGAACTGGAACTCAGGTCAGGTCTGCCTGATGCCAAACATCATGAATGTTCCTCTAGGAAGCCCTGTACTGAGGGGCTCAGCTTCCTTCGGCCCTATGTGGAAGGTGCAGGGGACATGTCACAGTTTCCTCGTCGGATGGAGTATCCCAAGGCAGGGGCTGTGTCTTCCCTTGTGCCTCTCAGGCTGGGCTTTCTACAAGTCAGGGAAGGCTGAGTCTCCCCAACAGAAAGAGGAGGTCCCAAGGGCAGGAATCCTGCTCAGCTCCCAGGCTGTCTCCCATCCGTCTGGAAGAAACTCCAGGACAGGAGCCCTCTCTCCCTTTTCAGAGTGGAGGCTGCCTCAGGAAGGGCTGGCTGTCCCCATCAGCTGGGGGGATCTCTGCTGAGGGCTGTCTCCCACATCAAACCAGGGGCCATCTGCCCTGTCGTCTAGTCCCCCGTTTCCCGCTCCCAGCTGACTGTGGACAGCCAACTGGTGGGAAGGGCATCAGGATAAACATGGGGCTCCCCCTGGCTGTTTTTCTCCTCCCGCAGAGATGAATGCTTGTCCCTGGGAAGGCTGACGGCTTTCCTTCCCAAGAGTGCCGCTGCTGCAGTGCCTCTTGATTGAAATGTGTCCCTGTGGTGACGAGGCCAGCTCTGGGGACGGGTGGCTGCCCGTTCCCCCTGCCTGGCCTACAGACTCCGTCCGTCCAGAGAAGACAGATGACATTATTCCAAGCCTAGATGATGCGACCAAGGTCAGAGTGAAGTGTTTAATTGGAATGTCAGGGGCTGGGACCTGGCTCCGTGGGGAGTGATTGATTCTCAGCGGTGCCTGTCAAGGTGCAGCCACAGCAGGGGGTGGAGACCCAGGGGATTCTGTCAGAGACCCCGGGGAGGCCAGAGCAGTGGGAAGCTGCCAACTCACTCCCCTCCTGCAGGGAGGACACCCAATAGCTTCTGCATCTGTCTGAGGCTATGCTTCTTACAAGGGGGAAATTGAGGCCCTATGGATGGGTGATGTTACTGAGTTGAGGATACCAGAGCTCTGAACTCCAGCCTTCAGTTCTACCCGACAGCTGTTTCCCTCCTACTCATCTTCTGACTGGTCCTGATCCCCTCCTTGTGCTAAGCAGTTGGCTGTGGGGAGAGGGAGTGGTTGTCCCAGGACACAGAGAGGACACTGCCCATCCTACAGCTGCTTTCCTCTGGCTCCAGCCTGCTGAGGACTAGCAGGATGGGCATAGAGTTTAGAAACGACCTACCCTCCACCCCCCAATCTATCCCTGGCAGGAGACTCTTCTCATAGTCTCCAGAGACTAAGAGGTCACTCTCATGGGGGGTGGGGGCCTGAGACTGAAAGCTGGTCTTGGTGACACCCTGTGAGCTTACATCCTAGAGGTGCCCTGTCGCGGGAGTGGAGGAAGAGCTGTGTGTGGGCAGCAGCAGGGCTCTGTCCATCCTGCCTCCTATCGTAGGAAGCCGAGTGCTGGGCACTGCTGAGAGGAGGCCTGGGCAGGGAGATAGGAGGTGTTGCGGGTGTAAAGAGCTGCGGCAAGTGTGTGTGCTCTCTTCGCCTAGGTGTAGAGGTGAATGGAGGGAAAGAATAGGCTGGGAGGGGCCAGGAGGGTGGTCCTAAGCTGCAGAGAGGAGGTGACACACATGAGCTCAGCATAGAGTGGCACCTGCAGGGAAGGGGTGGGAGGAGAGGGGAAGGCTGAGGGGTCTGCAGCTTGGAGCTGAGGTTTGGGCTGACTCGAGGAGAAGGTGGGATCACGAGAAGGGGACAAGTTCCTGGGTATGAGGAAGCCCTAGAGGGTGCTGCTGTCTCTGAAGTACATTCACTGTTTTACATGTTGGTCATAGAGGGCTGGATCTAGGGCAATGCATTCTGTTATTGTGAACATGGTCACTATCATTGCTACTGTCACCCTCATCTCAACTCTCACCACCATCACCATTGTTACCAGTATCACCGTCGTCACCGCCATCGCCGCCATCACCACAATCACCGCCATAATCTGCAATATCAGCATCATCCCCACCATCACCATGGTCACCATCATCATACCCCTTATCACCACCATCACCATCATAACCACCATCATCATAGGTCTCATCACTACCCATTTGCTCTTGTCATCATCAACATCATCAATCTCATTACTACCATTATCACGAGTCTCGTTACTACCACTATCACCCTCATAACCATTATTACTATCATCACCATCATTGTCAGCATGATTGTCACAAGCTCATCATCATTATAAGTCATCAGCCATCATCCTTGTCCTGCCCTCCATACTTGTCGGATGTTTTACAATTTATTCCTTCCACATCCTTCCTCTAATAGAAAATTAATCAGAAGCTTGTAAAGCATCCAGCATTGTTCTAGTTAGCTCCATTTCACAGAAGAGGCAACTGAGGCTCAGAGACAGCAAGTGACATGCCTGAAGTTAAGTAGCCATGGTTAAGCAGCCATGACCATGTTCATGGTCAAACTGTTACTAGAACTAAGTTCTCATCTTCTGGTCTACAGTTCTTCCTGCTACACCTCACTGCTGTAGAAGCACATTGTTCTCCTTATCCTGCTCTTCTTTTTTCTACTTGCATTAGAACAAACTGATGAATCTTTCTTGACAAGGAAGACTTTAGCTTTGATAAAACAAGAACAATTTTGACCATGGCAGGACAAGACTAGATGTATGCTCATGGGCAAGTCTCTTCTCCTTATTGGACTCCTACATCCTCATTTCCATAAGTACAGTTTGGGGCTTGTCAAAGTCTAAGGGCCCTTTCTACCCTGCTAGCCTGTAATGGTGCCTTAGAAAAAGAGTCATAGAAACAGAGAAAAAGATAGAAAAAGACCAAGAGACAGAGAGACATAGGCACACCTAGACCAAGGGAGAAACCCAGGGAGACCTTGGAAGACCTAGATGAAAGGCTTATTAAGATCCAGAAAGATGCAGAGAGAAATAGAGATGGAAAGCAGCAAAGAGACAGAGGCCTTACCCAACAGGAGATTTAAGGGGCAAAAAGCCTACAGAGGAAAAGGAAGCCTGTGGGTAGACCAAAGGGCAACTGCTCTGTGTGGTGGTCTCTGCTTAGGACCCCCACTGGAGTTTCACAGGGACAACTGGCTAAAATGTGGGCAGCCAGGGCATCCTTGAGGTATTTCTGACGGGCTTTGGCTGGGTGTGGGCAGCAGGCAGCTCGTGTGTGTGTGTGTGTGTGTGTGTGTGTACGCAAGTCTACACGTTAATCGTGGGCTGCAGAATGTTTATGTTCAGATCCCAAAAAGGATGTTAGGGACGACTCCTATGGATTTCTGCCTCCCTACTGCCTGGCCATCATGATGGAAAGGTTGCTGATCTGGCTGCTTTGGTTTTGACGCAGAAAATCCAGAGAAATGGGATGTGGAGGAAGTGGGGCTTAGGTTTAGGCTGCCCTCATAAGGAGTCAGTGGGGAGGGGTCTCCACTCCTTGGAAAGAGTTGGAAACAACTTTTTCCCTTTTGTAAGGGTTCCTAATCTGCTTTCAGTCACAGCAGCTCTGCTGGAGATTGGGCTTGAGCTCAGCTCAGAGGATCATGCAATGACTTTAAACAAGACTTCTGCTCTTTGTCTACATGAAGAGGTATGAATGTTGAGTCTGGGAAATGACTTTCTTTAGTGACTAGCCCTCATTATTATACTCTGCTCCCCCCTGAGCCTCTGATTTATGAAAAGAAGGGCCAGGACTGCCTCCCTTTGAATATTCTTGCCAATACTGCCAAGTACTTAGGGCAACTTCCCATCATCTGTTCAATTCACAAATATAACTTTATAATTTCCTTCTTTAGAACCCATCTATGGCTTCCCATTGCCCTCAGTCCAAGTGCTTCCTCTAAGGCACTGAGGATCTGCTGTAATGCTTAGACCTAGAGGTCAAGGCCACTTGCTGCCCCCATCAATCTCATCTCTGTAAACCCCCAGGCCTCCCTGGATTTCAGCTGGTTGTACCTGGGCTATACTAAACTCGAGAGCAGCCAACCCAAGGCTCCAGAGGGAATAGAGTTCATAGAAGAGTCCAGGAAAATGAGAAAGAGTCAGGGCCTTAAGGGGTTGTAGCCAGCACCGGTTTACGGGAGGTATAAGCTATAAGGTCCATGAAGGGCCCCCATTTCTGGGAGGCTTTGTTGAACTTGGACTCTGCTGAGGGATTTCCCAGAGGTCCCTCATTCCCTAGTGAGAAAACCTGGTTCACTCTTGTCTTGCCAATGCACCCCCATTAGTAGAGGAAGTCCACTCTTAGGACCAAGCAAAGTGATACTGAAACCTTTGTCTCCTGCTTGCTTTGGCACCTAGTTTCTCCTACTCACTCCTTTCCTCTGATTTTGCACTGATGCTGTAGCCACAGAGGACTGTGCTCTGTGAATGCTCTGTGCTGTTGAGCTTCTCTGTGGTTACGGTTCCCTTCGTCTGAAATGCTGCCTTATACCTGTTCCCAGGACACTCATCCTTCAGGTCACCTCCTCTGGGATATTTTCCTGACGACACCCTGCCTTACCCGCAGGGTAGTTCACTCCCTCTCCTGCCCCCCAATGCCCCTGCAATTAACTCACTTGGTTCTCATCTGTCTTTCCCTATAGACTGAGACCTTGCTGAGGGCTGAGACCACATATTTCATCTCAGTATCCACAGCTCCCTGCCCCTAGCAGCAGGCATGAAAGTTGTGCTGAACATTCAATGCTGAATGTCTTTGGTCACTCATACAAAAACATAGGGAATGTGAGAGGAAGACCAGGTTGGGGTGGCGGGGGGAGAGAAGATGAGTTGGGTTTGGACAGGTTGAATTTGGGGTGCCTGTGGACCTGGACATGAAGATGCCCAGGAGGCAAGGGGCATATGAACCTGGAGCTTGGAAGAGAGGTTTGGGCCAAAGAAAGATATGAGAGCTGTCCACTTAGGGGTGATAGCTAGAGCCATGAGGGTGTATATATGTGCTTGGGAGAAAGAATAGGGAGAGGAGATAAAGAGGCTGAGGAAGGATGGGCTTGAAGAGGATAGACTCCTCCTTCTCTGGCTTTCCTCCACCCACCTGAGCTGGGGGCAGGCCTCTAGTTATTGTGCCATCCTTGCACAGGAGCCATGCTAATCTCTATCATTCCAATGTTGTATATGTGCTACTGAAGTGAGCACCCACCAGTCATTCTGGAGGCAGAGGCAGCCATAAGTTTCGGCAGAGAGAGGTGCTCAGGATGAGAATCTATGCTCCTTCTCGCCTTCCAGTCTGTAGGTTTCCTTGGGTGACTGTTGTCCTCATTAACCAGCATGCAGATAAGCTACTGAGTTTCTTTGGATCACCCATCTTGCCATAGCATTCCCCTCACTCCTCCTATGGGGGTGGAAACCCCCAGCAAGCGAGGGGCCAGTTTCACTGCAAGGTATGACAGGACTGCAGAAACTTGATGACAGTAGGGGCAGACCAGGGTGGGAAGAGCTAAGGCCAGGCTCAGGGACTGGGGTAGAGGGTGGGCACAGGGTGAGTCTCTTCAAAGCCTGAGCCCTTGGAGAATAATGACCACCATTTATGGGCTACCCTGTAGGTGCCAGGCATGGGGGAAGGAATGATATTATCTTCTTAACATTCTTTTTGGTTGGGAGTTTACCCTGTTTTGCAAATGAGGAATCTAGGTTAAAAGAGGGAATACCTGTCCCATAGTTATGCAGCATTGTTGAAAAGCCACCTTCCACATTCAGACCACGAGGACTCCATAGTCCACGTAATCCCCAAAATGCTGCTTTGGGAGGGGATGTTTCACAGGAATGGGCACACTTGATCCACTCCAGCAGTTCTGGCTGCAGGGAACAGCTCTTGCCTGGTGTGAGTTATAGCTGCTGCCGTTTTCTTCCTTGTGGTTGTCATTAGTGCTGGTATCCAATTATTTCCAGCTGTTCCCATATGGTAGGATTGTTCTACCTGGTCCTTTTGAGTGGGGTTTTGTGTTAGCTTAGACTCATTACTTTGTGAACAGAATTTGCATGTGTCACTTTCAGACCATGCACTTAATTGACAAAGTGAGACCCTCTAGACTGGCAACATGCTTGGTGTTCGCTGTTTCATCACTCTGGAGTCCAGTGATGAGCTTGAACAGAGCCCCCTGCCGACAGGTGATGGGAATTTAATGTGAACAAGAAATAGTGTGCTTTTCAGCCACTGTGATTTGGGAGATTATTTGTTGCTGCAGGGTAACAGGGCCTATACTAACTGAGATATAACTTTTCCTTGTTGCTAGAAAAAGTCATATAGGCTAGTTTACTTCTAAGACTCTGCTCTGGCTGGCCCCAAGACCATCTCTCCCTGAGTACTTTCTGCGGAAGGACCCCAGGATTTGTGGAATTTCCAATAAAGCCAAACAGAAATCCAGGTGCTACTCTGAACACAGAAACTGAGAGTCAAGGTTTCTGAGAGCTTCCCAGCTCCATGATGCTGCTGTCAATACCTGTAGGTTGTTTCACAGTTTACGAAGGCCATTCGTGCTCATGAAGATGCCCAGTCTTAGAAACAACTCCTTGGAGGAAGACACAGTCATTCCCATTTCACAGATGGGCAGAGTGGAAGCCAAAGAAGTTAAGGGACTTGGCCATGGCCATGGGGTTCTTTGCACAGGGCTAGGTATGGAATCCAGAGTTCTTGGTTCTAGTTATTTTGGGTTTCCCATACCTTGATCTAAGGGCAAGGGATTTCTAGAAAAGTATGCAAACTAGAGAAGAGGTCTTAGCAGAGTCAGTGAGAAAGTCCCCTATAGATGGATAGAGTAAGAGTCACAGGGAGAAGCCCAATGTAACTCAAGGGTCCTGGAGTTCATGTGGGGGCAATTGGAGGAAAGGGAGACCAAGATATCAGGGCAGTGCCCGTGTAACTCTGCAATGACCCCGGGGGCCAACTCTCTGCTTCACTCTTACCCACTATGGAACTTGGGGCAAGTGACTTAACATTTATGTGCCTCAATTTCTCTAACTTGGACTTTTCCTAACAAATGCAAACAATGTGATGTAATTGTATGTACCCTTACATTAAGCCAAAATAAAATAAAATAAACACAGATATTAAATTAAAAAAATAAAATGAAGTGGAGATAATTATAGTGCCTATCTCATATGGTTGTTATGGGGATTAAATGAGACAATATGTATGAAACCACCTAGAAAAATGATAGGCTCTTCTAAGTGCTACAAAAGAGTTATATATAATTACTATCCCCATCCTGACCACCATGGCTATCTTCATCGTCCTCCTCATCACCATCTTCCACACCATCATCAGTATCATCCTCATCCTCATCACCACCATTATCACCACCATCCTCGTCACCACCATCATTATCTTCATTGTCATCACCATCATCACCATCATCACCATATCACCACCACCAACACCACCATCACTTTCATCACTACCATCATTACCATCATCATTACCGTCATAGCCATCGTGGTCATTATCTCTACCACCACCATTTTTGTCATCATCCTTATGACTTTGGACAAGTCGCTTTCACTCTTTAGACATCAATTTCCTTGTCTGTGAAATGGGAACAGTAAACATTTGAAACTGTGTGGTAATCATAGATAGAGTTTATTGAGTACCTACCCTGGGGTTGATACCAGCCTAAGTTCATTATAAATCTTATGAGCCCCTTCAAGATCATCCAGTAAATAGCAGAACTGGAATTCTAACTCAGGCCAGCTGACTTCAGAGTGAGTCTCTCAACCATTACCCTATAAAATGTATAGGGAGTCTGAAGCTTCCCAGGTGGTGGTGAGTTGCATGTGCAAGGTCGTGTGCAATGCTGCAAGATGCACCTGGGGCCTTGGATGAATAAACTGTGTTTGTGATAATGTGCAAGCTATGTGGGTCCATGAATACTAAACGTCTGTGTGTGCACCTGTAGGTATGTCTGTAAGTGACATGCTATTTAAAGAATATGCGGTTATGTGCTGCTTAATGAACAATGGGGATACGTTCTGTGAAATGCATCGTTAGGCAATTGCATCCTTGTGTGCACATCATGCAGTGTACTTACACACACCTAGATGGTATAGCCTACCACACACCTAGGATATATGCAGTAGCCTACTGCTCCTTCGCTACAAACCCTTAGAGTATATTATTGTACAGAATACTGTGGGCAACTGGAACACAATAGGAAGTATTTATGCATCTAAACATAGAAAAGATACGGTAAAAATATGCTAGAAAAGATACAAATGGTTCACCTGTATAGGGCATTTACCCTGAATGGAGCTTGCAGGACTGGAAATTGCTCTGAGTGAGTCCATGAGTGAGTGAATGTGAAGGCCTAGGATGGTAACTTTCAACGGATGTGTCACAGAACACTGGTGTGCGGTTAGATCTTAGATGGGCTGCAATTATTTTTATTATTTTTATTTTATTTTATTTTTTTTGTAGAGACAGAGTCTCACTCTGTAGCCCTCGGTAGAGTGCCATGGCGTCACACAGCTCGCAGCAACCTCCAGCTCTTGGGCTTAGGTGATTCTCTTGCCTCAGCCTCCCGAGCAGCTGGGACTACAGGCACCTGCCACAACGCCTGGCTATTTTTTTTGTTGCAGTTTGGCCAGGGCTGGGTTTGAACCCACCACTCTTGGTATATGGGGCCGGCACCCTACCCACTGAGCCACAGGTGCCTCCCTAGGTGCAATTTTTTTTTTTAAAGATCATTACTTAAATTACCTTTGAAAGAAGTTCAAAGCACAGTAAGTATATTTTATTTTTAACTTTTTTTTTTGATCAACGTAATTTAAGTGTGCCGCGGGAGGTTTAGCTATAGGTTCAAGTGCGCTGTGAGATATAAAAGTTGAAAAACATTGGCCTAGGACATTACTGTGCACCACTGTAGATAAATGTTATAAATATTGTAGATATTGTAGATAAATATTATAAATATTGTACACTGAGGCTCCACTAAATTTATATAATTTTTTTCTTTCTTCAGAAGCAAATTAACCTTAGCTTATGTAATTTTTTTAATCTTATGAACTTTTTAAATTTTAATTTTTTTAATTTAATTTTTTAAAATATTTATTTATTTGAGGTGGCACCTGTGGCTCAAAGGAGTAGGGCGCCAGCCCCATATGCTGGAGGTGGTGGGTTTAAACCCAGCCCCGGCCAAAAACTGCAAAAAAAAAAAAAAAAATTATTTCTTTGAGACAGAGTCTCACTTTCTTTCTCTGTGTAGAGGACTGTGGCATTATAGTTCACAGCAACCTCAAACTCTTTGGGCTCAAATAATCCTCTTGTCTCAGCTTCCCAAGTAGCAGGGGCTATAGGCTCTCGCCATGATGCTCAGCTGTTTTTTAGAGATGGAGTCTTGCTCTTGTTCAGGCTGGTTTCAAACTCCTGTCCCTCCTTGGCCTCCCAGAGTGCTGGGATTATAGGTGCGAGGCACCGTGCCCGGTCAGCAAGCAGTGCTCCTGATGCAGTCAGAGATGTTATGATACATCCAGAATTGTGTTCACATCTCTGTGTCTTCCTCAGTTGCAGCAATCACCTGAGCAAAGAGCTTTCTCAGATCATTGACTTTCAAAGTTGCTATCAATTCTTGATCCATTGGTTGGATCCAGGAGGTGGTGTTGGGAGGAAGAATCACTACTTTGGTATTAAGAGGAAGATCACTAATAAAAGGCAGATGTGTGGGAGAATTATCAATAATAAGCAAAATCTCAAAAGGCTTGTTATTCTCTGCACAGTGCTTTACCATTTGGCTGGCATAGCCATTCAGGAGGGCGTTTTAGAAGAGGAGCCGTGTCATCCATGACCACTTATCGCTCCTGTAGCGCATGGTAGTGTTTGCACATTGATATGCTTGAAGGCCCTGTGGCTCTCGCCGTGTTAGATCTTGAAGGGTTTCAATTTGTAGTCTGCAACATTGCCCGTCAGCAAGACTGTTATCCTGTCCTTTAAAGCCTTGACACATGGCACTAACTTGATCTCTTTCTGGATGAAAGTTCTTTGAGGCTTCTATTTCTAGAAGAGGGAGGTTTCATCCATATTGAAGGATTTGCTGTGGCAAGTAACGTCCCTCCACATTCAGCTTATCTAGAGTTTCCGAAAATTCTTCAGGTGTTTTCACATCTGTACTCTAAGACTCACCTCTTTCTTTCACATTATGGAATAAACAGCAACTCTTACACAGTTTAAATCACCCAGAGTTAGCAGTAGATTCAACATCTTCATTGGGTCGAGCATTTTCTTTCACCCTGGCAAGCAAACTCTTTGGCTTGGCCTTGATCGTCATGGTGCTGAGAGTGGTACTTTTCTGGGTCTGGTCTCCCATTTAGGTCATCGGAAGTTTCTGTGTCTGATACACGACCTTCTCAAATTTTTGTTAGTTTCATGACCTTCAGTGAAGCAGATCCTTTAACACTTTCGTCACCTTGCTTTTTGTTCTTCCAGCATAGGTCTGGTGGAATGGGACCTGCCTGCCTGAGCAATAACCACCCCTGTTTTGCTACTTTCCAAGTCCTTAATCACTTTTAATTTCATTTCCAGGCCAATCATGCGACATGGCCTCTTCCTGGCTATAGTAGCTGTGGATTTTGTACACTTAGAGGCCATGAGGAACAAAACAACATGAGATTAAATCAAGCACAAGAGCAAGTGATGCAATCAAGAGATGTTATAAGCAAGAGATGGATGAGGCAACCGCAGCAGGCGTAACGCTGCACGTTGTCTGATGGGAAAGGTTTCTTTTTGTAACTTGGCAGGAGAACACACTAAAAAGCACAGTACAGTAAATACATAAACCAGTCACATTGTCATTTACTCCCCTCATTAAGTATTATGTATGGTACATAGTCGCATGAGCTGTGCTTTTATATGTCTGGCAGCACATGAGATTTGTTGAAACCAGCATCACCACAAACACCTTGCACTATGACATCTGTGATGTCCGAGGCCATAGAACCTTTTCAGCTCTATTGGAATCTTACAGGCCCACCATCGTACGTGTTTTCTATCTTCGACCGAAACATCGTTGTGCAGCCCCGGACTGTATTTGGTCCCTGTGTGAGATCTTGCATGCTCACATGTGACAGTGCTTCCCCTGTGTTTGTTGGTCTCTGCATGTTTAAGTATAATGCACATTTGTGGGTGTGAGGCCGGGTGAGCTGAGTGTGCGATACGTGGGTCACTGTGGATGTATTATATTTGTGATGATCCCTGAGCTGCGTGGTATGTGACGTGATGAGGTAGGTGTGGGTCTGCGTGTCTGTGTCTAGATGCAAGCTGGCAGGTGGGTGCTTGCTGCATTTGTCTGGATGCGAGTCTGTTGTGTGTGTTTGGGGGTTGTGGCTGTGTGTTCACATGTGTAACCCTGTGGAAATCAATGAGCTCTGGGTGTAGGTGTCTGGTTATGTCCCCGTATGCAGGGTGCTATTGTGTGTGAGCATGTGTGCCAGTGGGCAGAGTGCCCTGTGTGTCTCCGAGAGCCAGAAGGCCAGTGCAGTGTGGGTTGGGGAGCCATGAGTGAGAGGGTTTAAACAGGCCTTCAGGCTGGCCTGGGTCCAGCTCTCCCCTCCCAGCCTCTACAAATACTGCTTAACAGATGCACTAAGTTTTTATATACGTGGAAACAGCCCTTTAAATATTTACTCGCCAGCCTGGTGGAATGGCCTGCTTCCTTTCCCTGCCTCCCCTCTGCAGGCAGAGCTCAAGTAGGGGCACTCGGCTCTCCTGCTGCTGCCGGTGCTCAGCCTGGCAGCCTCCACACCCTGGGACCTGCTCTACCTCCCGGGAGCCAGGGAGGAGGGAAACTCTTAGCAGCCTGGAGCCACCCCAGCTGTTTTCTGGGTTGCACCCCTTTGTACACCCCTCACACTGGCCTTCACACACACTCCGCTCCCTGGACACTCATGGACACTCACATTTCATTCCCTTTTTACACGCGGGTACCCCAGAGGTCAGCCTCAGCCCTTCACTCTCTCCTGTCTCCTTTCATGGGTCCTGCGAAGCCTTCCCCCCTCGCAGACCTTTCACCCTCACTCTGCTCCCCTCCCTGCCCTTTCACACCCACCCAGGCTTCTCCCCTTCTCCCCTTGCCTCTCCCCAAGCTCTTTCTCTCCACCGCCCCCTCCCTCTTTCAGGACTGGTGGAGCAGCTGGCTGGAGGCCCCAGCCCCGAACTCTGTCCGTGGTCCTGAACCGCCACACCCAGCAGGCACTTTCCCCTTAACCTTGGCACACGGGTGGTAACTTATCCAAAAGTTCTTAGGAATTCTGGCCTGGGTGACAAGAGAGAGTAGTAGGAGAAATAAGATCATGGGTACACACACACACAGAGAGATTGCCTCTTAGAGATGAAGAGAGATACAGAAAAGGACCCAAAGAGAGATAAAGAAAGACAACAAGGAGAGAGGCAGAGACAGAGAACAGGAAGGCAGGCAGATAGAGGAAGCCACTGGAATGTCAGAAATGCTGGGAGATTTCAATACCTTTTGTTTTGACACCACTCTCTAATAATTCTACTTACTAAGAAGGCATATTATTTTCCTCTGGGAAGTTGGGGGAGTACATGCTCCCTGATTCTACATGCTGGAACAACAGCTAATGAAGGGCAACCCTCAGATACTGCAGCTTCCTGCCAGGGTTGAGATTCATTAAGAGGAGAGGCCAAGTGCAATCTGGTGTCCAGATTTAGGGTCCATGATGAGGTCCCAGTGTCCACCCTCATCCAGGGACGCTATTGTCTTCCTGCACCATCCAGGCCTGCTAATTCCCCCTCCACCCACCTGAACAGAATTTTTATGCTCAGAGATCATCTGAAGGAAACTGTTGGAAATGGGCAGACTCTCTGCTTGCAGCCTGACCATGCTCGACATCAACATGCAGGGAGTCAGGAGGGTGGGTCCACTTGGCTCACAGTCCTTCCCTCTTTCAACCACACTGGCTTCTGCTGCTCACACAGGTGGCTCTGTGGGTCACTTTCCCCTTGTGCTATTTCTCAGGCATCTTTTATGTGCTGGACACTCTTCTAGGCACAGAAGTCACACAGGGAGGTAGTTGTTGGTCACACTTTACAGATAAGGCAGCTGGATGACAGAGAAGTCGAGTAACTCACCCAAGGTCCCACAGCTGGTAAGTTGCCAACTGAATTTACACATCAACAATGTGGCATCCTCTCTGAATAGCCTCCAGGGTGTGTAACATCACCCACTGGCGACTCTCAAGGGTGGCTCTACGTGGCTGTGGAGATGGCACAGGTGTCAAAGTCAGGGGTCCTAGAGGTGGTGACCCTCAGGGATTCCTTATATTCTGGAAGGATCCAGTGTGGCTCTTACATCTTCTTCTGTGTCCAGGGCAGGTGTACTCGAGGATGTCAGGGAAAGAGGGTGGCAGCAGGGGCCCAGCCTGGGCAACCAACCGTGGGTTCAACCAACTGTGAAACGCCGTGGCCCCTGGATGCAGGTGCCTCTGCCCATAGCGACAGAGCCTGCCTGGCAGGGCGGAAGCCCAGCTAATGGCCATGTTTATAGCTCAAAGCATTATTAGCTCTTAGGAGTGCTCAGCCCTCGCTTGTTGTTGACAGCTGAGCTTATTGATTGAGTGACTTGATGTTTTTGCTTATTAAGTACCCAGAGTGTCAGCAGATTGGGGCTAGGCTTGGCCGGGTTGGGGAGGGAGTGCGAGAGCCGGGAGGCCGTCTGCCACAGACACAGCCCCTCCTTGCTTGTCTGTTCAGGCACGTGTGTCGGGGTGATGAGTATACGTGGGTGCTTCTTCATGTTCATGGTTCTCAATGCAATTTTAGGAGAATAAAGCTTGGTTTCTGTACCTAGCAGCCACAGAGGGGCTTTGGGAGGAACTGGGATTTGGCTTTGGGAGGCCTGGCTTTGAATCTTGGCCTTATCTTTTCAAGCTGTGAGCTTGGGCAAATCCCTTACCGTCTCTGAAACTTGGCTTCCTTATCTGGAAAATGGGGATTAAAATAATACCAGCTCTGCCTACCTTTGAGACTGAGAGCTAATGAGGTACAGAAGTTTGTAAACTGCAAAGTGGTGCACACATGTCAGGGAGTATAACTGTTGGGAGCTGAGCTGTGATGCCATAATTAGGCTTATGTTCAGGAGATGGGTGGGTGGAACGGAAAAAAAACAAGAAGACAGACCCTGGGAAACTCCTGGGAATGCTGACTCCGAGGTGCCCGGCACCGTAAATCTCATATTTGAGGAGGGCCCTGAGACTGGCCATGAGCGGACCTGGGTTCCAGACCAAGCTGCTGTGTGACCTTGGGAAAGTTGATCTTCCTCTCTGGTCCTTTCCATTTATTTGTCAAAAGAGATGCCTAAATGCCATAGTCTCCAAGGCTTTTTTTCAGCTTGGCCTTTTTGTACACACAGGAGTCACTGAGAGTTTTCCTTCCTTGTGTGAAGATGTTGGTGGGAATCACATTTAAATGTCTTGGACTTGAACTTCTGTGTTCAAAATATCCTGTGTTGAAGTTTCCCTGTACATGTCCACAGCGGCACACATACCCGCGAGCTAGTGTGTGGGCAAGTTAACAGCCCTCCCCAGTTCTGATCACATGTGAGCCCGCCCACTCACTTCTTGTCAAGGCAGAGGGGCTGGGGAACCAGCTGCATCCCTGGGTTCTAACAACTAGTGGGAAAGCCCATATTAATCACTGACAGCAAGATGGGTCCATTAAAAGGACAAATTAACTCAAGAGAAGAGAGATTTCTTCTGTTCTGTTTGTGCTTGGTGAAGGGCTGTTGAGTGTTGGGCTCTGTCTGTTTAGTGAGCCCTCCTCCCCTGCCCCTTGCTTCTCCAGGTGTGACTGCTGCCCAGGAGAGCTGGCCTGGCCATTCCCACCCACCTTTCTCCTCCTTTGTGCCCTGGTTCAAGGCCCTGTTCAAAGACACCTCCTCAATGAAAACCTCCCTTACCTTCCTTTGCCCCCATTGAAGGAAACCTGGAACACTCTAGAACTTGGCTGGAGGGAAGCTGGCCTACCCTGACCTTCATTTCGTCTCGGCTTCTGTCCTCCCTCGTGACTCTGTTCTCCTTTAGGGCAGAATCTTTGTTGATCTCTCGGATGTTCATCCATTCATGCGCACCCTTAACCGGTGTGTTTCATAGACCTACTGTGGGCCACGTTGTGTGCTAGGCTCAGAAGGAGGGGAGGCTGAGAAGTGAATCCCTCATGCCATGCAGAGTGGCAAGGAAGCCAAGAACAGAGTATCAGGTACTGCACAGGGGAGTCAGGTAAAGCCTTATAGGAAAGGTGGCATCTGGGCAGCATCTTAAAGCATCTGTGAAGTTTTCCAGGCAGTGAAGGGATACAGAGGGTTTTATGCAGGCCTTGCACACAGGAGGTTCTCAACTCATATTTAGGGGAAAATTAAATATTCATAAAGTGTCTATTATGGGCCAGTCAATTGCAGGTGCTGGAATGGTAGCCTCAGTTTCCTCACCTGTGAAATGGGGACAATAATATTACCCACCTGACGGGGAGACAAGATGATGTACTTGGCACAGCACCTGGCACCTGGTATTGGCAAGACAGAGTGGGGCCTCTATGTTCTGCTGCCTGTCCTTCCCAGAACAGGAGGGAAATCAGTCTACCTGAGGCAGGAAGGCTGTCTTGAGGAAGCCGAGAATCAGGCTTTGTGACCATTCACCAGGCTTCCTAGGGGATGCTAGGATCTAGTAGCATTCCTAAGGCAGCAGGATCTAGTAGCAAATAACCTGAATAATTAAGAAAAAAGAGGGAAAAGCCCATTTTCAGTTTTGATGTTTAGATTCAGAGTTTATCCTCTCCTACTAAATCGATAAGGATACTTTTCTGGGCTCGGCGCCTGTGGCTTAACGGGCTGAGGCGCCAGCCACGTACGCCTGAGCTGGCGGGTTCGAATCCAGCCCGGGCCTGCCAAACAACAATGACAGCTGCAACCAAAAAATGGCCGGGCCTTGTGGTGGGCACCTGTAGTTCCAGCTACTTGGGAGGCGGAGGCGGGAGACTCGCTTGAGCCCAGGAGTTGGAGGTTGCTGTGAGCCGTGATGCCACGGCACTCTATCCATGGTGACAGCTTGAGGCTCTGTTTCAAAAAAAAAAAAGGATACTTTTCTGTATGTCGTGATATGGGGTCGATGTGAAAACACAGGGTGAGGGACTCACACCCCTGCGTGGCCTCTATCTGCCTCCAGGAAAAGCCCACGTCCCTCAAAGGTGCAGGTAAGGGCCTTTCTAAATGGCATCTGTGTCCTCTTCAGTCACTATCCCTAACATCTTTCACGCTGGCATTCCAGACCGTGGAGTAGCAGCTACTGTTTCAGCCATTGTGCCTTTGCACGTGCCGTCTCCCCTGACTGGAATGCACTTTCTCCTGTCTCATTGCAGGGAATGCTCACTCATCCCTTAAAGCTCTGTGAAATATTCTCTGCCTGGGGAAGTTTCCACCAAGTCTCCTTGGGGAGGATGAATCTCTGCCCTCTCTGAGTTCTTATGCATTTCCTCAATTGTAAGATGCCATCGATTGTGAGAGGCACCATCGATTTAATAATGGCTTTGGGGGGAATAGAAACTCTGCCTGAAGTGTATGTATCTACATTTCAGAAACGGGCAAACATTTCTGAAAAGTGCGTTTTAGAGTCAGAGAGATGCAGTTGGTGCTTCTCTCATGGGACAAAGACTACTGGGACTGATTTCATGTGTTCATTCATTCAATCAATCAATCTTTATTGACCTCTGTTGTAGTTACTGAGTGGAAGCAATGAACAAAACCGAATCTCTGACCTCATGCTGCTTATACTGCATTGAAAGAAACAGGAAACCAATAAAAATGTAATCTAATCTAAATAATCTAAAAAAGAGGTCATAGTAAGTGCTTTGAAGAAATACGCAGCAGGATAGGAGGGTGGAGAGACACTGGGGTTGTTCTTTTGGTGGGGGTGACCAGGGAAGCCTCTGAGAAGGGGACATTTGTATAGGCTTGGATGAAGTAAGGGGGTGAATTGCGTATCTGGGGAGGAACATTCCAGGCAGTGCAAAGGCCTTGTGGTGGGACCATTCTTAGCAAATTCAAAGAACAAGTCTCTAGAGTGGCATGAGTGCTGGGACAGTGCTGGGACTTGAGGTCAGTGTGGTGGACAGGACCCTGACACCAAGGTAGGTGTTCAATGGGAGGGTTTAGAGAAGAGGTGTGCCATGAGCTGTTTATAGATGGGGCCTGTATGTCTCCAAGGCTGTCAGATTGTAAGTTCCCAGAGCACAGGGACCCCAACACTTATCATGGCACCTGGAATGCACTAAAGGTTTATTGAATGACTACTGGGTAGCCTGAGAACAGTCCCCTTTCTGGGGTGATAGGCACAGGTGGTAACTCTGGGCGAAGGAGACAGTGTGAGTGAGACAAGAGGAGGTGGGTGGGGGACCTGACAGGAAGGACCATGTAAACCATGTCAGGTTTACCCAGTGCACAGAGCCAGTGGACAAAGGCTCAGTCCCATCGGTAGCCAGTGTCTTAGTCATCTCTCCACTCCCCATGCTGGTGTTTTGAGGCATGTCTGGAATGGAGCAGGCACAGGCCAAACATTTGCTAAAGGAGTAATAGCAAAAATAAGAAAGCATCATTCTCTCCAGGGGCTTCATGGTTCACAGAGCCTTTCATGTGTTTGCTTGTATTTAATCCATACTTGGAGCCCATTTGATTCCCTTGTTCCAGATGAGGGAACTGAGGCGCAGAGAGGGTCAGGAAGTTGCCCAGCATGTGCAGGCAGCAGGGGCAGGGCTCAAACCAGATGTGCTGATGGCCCATTCTCTTTCCTTTCGTCCCCCAGTTAGAAGTCCAAAGGACAATGTAGACTTTGAGCTCTGCACTTCAGTATTTTCTGGCCTACTGTGGGGACACAGGTTCAGCAACCCCAGGAGTAGTAAAGAGAACAGGCACGAAGCATGTCTGGACTTGGTGCTGCCCCAGGAAATTCGGAACATGCAATCAACTGTAATGTCTCTGCTCCTGGTCAGGACACCTGAGCTCTGTTATCAGCTCTGCCACTAACTCACTGGGTGACAATGGGTTTGCCTCCACCCTTCTTAGGCCTAGGTTTCTAAGACTGTCAATAAAGGGGTTGATTTAGATGTTGCTCTAGGGCCCACTTTGGCTCTGGCCCTCCCGGATTCACAGAGCAGGTGCACGGGCATGCCCGCAGTAGGTTGTGTGGAAGGCAGACCTGTGGGAGTGTGTCTCCCATGGACGTGGCCAGCACGGGGCAACTGCCAGCTGAGAGGCTTTGCAGAAGACCCAGTGTCTCTGCTGCTAACCTTGGTGGTACAGCCAGCAGCCATTGCCTACTTCCCAGAAATTATGGGAAATACCAGACACCCTCCCTGCCTCAATTACATACTCGGTCACCAGGGCCCTGTGGCCCCTGCTGGCCTTCTGCGGTGATGTCTCCACCTCCCTTCCTGGTCTGGCCCTGGCTTTCCCTCAGTGGATCACACAGCACCCTCCTGGCAGCTCTGCCTGGCCCCAGGCGCCCTCGCCTCCAATCCATTCTCCACACCGCAGCCCGAATGATCTTTCTGAACTACAATTCTGGTCATGTCTTCCTTTTGCTTAAAACCTTTCCATAAGTTCCCTTTGCCCTCGGGATAAAGTCCAAACTCTTTAGCTTCCACAGCCCTCCCTCCATGATCTGGGCCTCCCAGCCGTCTCCCTCCCTCATTCCCTTTCCTCTCGTCTTCCAGCCCTAATTCTGCTCCCCGGCCTCACCGAACCCTTCTCAGTTCTTAGACCTGCCACACCCTTGCTCGCTCCCTGCTTTGCACACACTCTTGCTCTCGTCTGGAATAGTTCTCTGGTCAGTAATCACCTCCCGCCCCAGGTCCAGGTTCCCGCAGTCTGATTAGCACTTAATCACCGTTCAGGACTGAATTTTAAGAAAACTGCTCCTGGGCTTGGCTCCTGTGGCTCAAGCGGCTAAGGCGCCAGCCACATACACCTGAGCTGGTGGGTTCGAATCCAGCCTGGGCCCACCAAACAACAATGACGGCTGCAACAAAAAAAAAAAAAAAGAAAACTGCTCCTGGAACCCTTTATTCATTGGCTCCAGCCCTACTGGATTCACAGCTGCTCCTTGGAGGCTGCCCTTCACCCCTGGCCTGGCCATGCCCTTTTGGGCGGCACATACCCAGGGGCTGGAGTCATCTGCCTCTTTATCTGTGTGTCTTTGGCAGTGAGCTCCCAGACAGCAGGAATTGGGTTCATCCCCAAATACTGTAGGTGCTCAAAATATATTTGAAAGGAAAAAAAAAAAACCAGCCCAGGTGAATGAATAGATGGACGTGGGAGCATTCATTCATACTCATACGTTCCCTCACTGTTCATTCAATAGCCATTTGGTGACTACCTGCTACATGCCAGGGCCAGGGGATACAGAACCACATATGACAAGATGGCCTTGCCCTGTGGAGCTTACACACCATGGGCAGGGGGATAAATATTGTTCCTTTCACAGCTCGGAGGTTTTGGAACTTAGACATTTTTCTCTAAGAAATCCCCCCTGGTTAAGAAAGTAAGACCCGTGCTAGGGCTGGGAGTGGAGCTGGGGCCAGGCCAGGACCTGCTCCTTTCCTTGAGGCCACCTCTCCACCCCTCCTGAGGGCAGCCTAGCCTTGAAGGGGATTGTGCATTCCCTTTCCCCTGCCCTACCCTTCCTCTTCATCCTCCCACCTTCCCCCCTCAGCTGTTCTATTTCCAACCAGGCAGCTTAACTTAGGCCTCCCGGTTGGGCTTTTAATTCGAATTTATTGCCGGCCATGATTGTATGTTAAACAAACTCCAGGCAATTATTAAAAACATGATTATCAGAGTTTATTGTCTTGCTTGGTCCTCATTGAGGGTTCTGGTCCTGAGAGCTGGCCAAGACTCTCTGATACCCCCAAAGAGGGTGCCCCCTCCTTCCCAGACTTGTCTCTCCTTCCACTTCTGAAGCAGGGCAGAGGCCCCAGGGACATGCCCCGGTGATGCAGGAAGATACTAACCTAGAACCTGGAAGTCTGACTCACAACTTCTGGGCTTTAATTTCCCCATCTGAAAACCGGAGAGTAGGACCATCCAACTCAGTGCTCTAAGGGCTGAAACCCAAGTGTCTGTTGGGGCTGGAGGGACATCACTTTGTTTCACAGGAAGACTGCAGCCGGGGCACCTGCCTCCAGCCAGAGACACCTATAAGGCATGTGTGAGCTAGAACCCCATCACGGGTGTCCCATGAAAACCCGTTCACCCATTATGCTGATTACGCTGACTTGGAGAACGCCCTCCATGTTCAGGCCAGCCGACTTCTGGTTCGGGAGATGCGGCATCAGCCAAGTGAAGCTGATGGGAGACGTACAGCTGCTGGCCTGACAGCCGGAAGCCTTGGGCTCCAGTCCCAGCTTGGCCACTGACAGGCTGGATGGCCCTGGGCAAGTCACTTCTCTTCTATGAAATGAAGGGGTGAACTGTTCAATAATTTGCAAACTTTTACAAAGTAACAGTGCTGGTTTTCCTAACCAGAATCCTCTGTAGTGCAAAAAGCACACAGAAGGAGGGGCTGCACCAGGGGACAGAGGTCTCTCCCCTCTCCTCTCCCTCGTGTCCCCGCATCTGCCCAGGCTGGGGCTACTGGACTCTCCCCCAGTTCCTGAATGCCTTCTTGTAAAGTCATCTGTGATGCCATCCAGACCCCTTCCATGGTTTTAGATGCTCGCTTTAGAGAGTATGGGTACCAGCCCGTCCTCACCGATCCTCCCAATGTCCCTGTGAGGGAGGACAGGCAGACCCTGGCTCCCTCCGGGGAAGGTAAGGTTCAGACCGCTGAGGGGGGCCTCCAGGGGTGTGCTCATGCCTCCCAGGGCAGAGTACCCGGGCTCCTGGCCCTTCCCACTGGGAGGTGCCGGGGTGGGCAGATGGGTCTGGGGGGAGCCCCTAGGGCAGCTCCAGAGGCCTCACAGCTTGTGGGCCTCCTGGCTCCCTCCCTTCTTCCACCCCACTCCGCTACTCAGGAAACTTGGGCCAATCCCCAGCCTGATGAATCTTTGATGAATTCTGAGTAAACGCACTTTTAAAAATTCAGAAAGGTAGGGAGGTGCTGGAAAGGAAGGAGGTGCTTATTCTGCTCCCTTCCCCCTGTCCTTCTCCCCATGAGACCTGACCCCTGGAACATGGGAGTGGGGAGAAGGTGGGACACAACTGAGCCACCCAGACCTAGCTAGCCTGCAAAACAAGGCCACCACCCTGGAGAAGGCTCCACACCAGCCCGTCTGATGAAGCAGACACAAATTCCAGAACCGAAGGATAGTTGAGATAGAAACAGCTTAGAAATTTCATCGAATTCAAGCTTCATGTGTGTATGGAGGTAAGAAACTGAGTCACGGAGAGGGCAGGTGACCTACCCCAAGTCAGGTCCCTTTCCCTTCCTGTCATGCTGAGTTTAGGGGCTACCTGTGGACCCGAGTGCCTGAGACAGCTTTGCATTTCATTCCCCAACCCTGACCTCACAGTGCCCCAGCAGAGCCATTTCCAGGATGTTCAGGACCCAGGGGACAGCCTGGCCATCCCTCAGTGAGACCTGGAAGAACAGAGCTCAGGGAAGTGGCAGCTGCTAGTTTTCACCAATGCGAATTGGCAGTCACCCTTGACTCGTGTCCTATCAGTCCTTGTGGCTTAGAGCAGTGGTTCCCAACCTTCCTAATGCCACGGCCGTTTAATACCGTTCCTGTGGGTCGTGACCCACAGGTTGAGAACCGCTGGCTTAGAGGAATTGGGTCCTTACCTTCCTCTGCCCCCCATGTCTCTTTCAGCCTGGTTTGGCCTGGATGGATCCATGTACAGATTGGCTCAGAGTCCTGTCAGCTCACGGCTTGATGGGGAGGGACTGGTGTGCGGTCACTGCTCTGGGTTTCTGTTGGGGCGCTACCCAAACTGGCTGTGTGACTGTGGCCAAGTTACTGAACCTCTCTGAGCTTCTTATCATTAAAATGGGAGGTGATGAGGGTTAAATGAGACCAAACAGGTGAAAGCCTCGCATGGCGTAGGCATAGAGAGGGTGCTTCATCCATGACGGCTGAATTCCTTTCACTTTTTATAATCTGGTCTCCAAGTTGTAAGAAAGTTGGGACATTTCCCACATCTCTCTTCCTCATCATTCTTGATTGACCTACCACGTCTGGTCTTAGAAATCCTTCTGACATGGGGGCAGAGAGGTGCACTGTGTAATATATGGGGTACCGTTTGTATTATTGGACAGAACATGTGAACAGTGACCCCTGGAGTTGGGGGCTCTATGTGGTTCCCCTGGCAGGGAGGGGACACGGAAACTCCGGATCTTTAGCATCTGAGTGCTCCATTGGGTTTGTTTTTTCTCCTACTCATGTTCCATTCCTTTCGTTTGGCAATGATACCCGTGATCTTGTCTGGTTCTCCGTGTTTTTGAACTTGACTCTGAGAACTGAGATTTCGACTTGATTCCCATAATTTAGACTTCAGCTTTTGGAACAACTTCTCCCTTCACCAGTGCCTCCTGCTTTGCTTTCCGAGCACGTAAGATTCTAGAGGCACATTTTTTGGTCTGTTTCAATTGCACATTCATAGGCCTTGTAAATATAAAAGAAGCCCATAAACTGAGAGGTGCTGGGTAATGGCCTCAAAAACAGTACATTTTATATCAGCACCTGAAGAGTAGTCCCTAAATCGGGCATTTGGGTTTGTACTCTCCAAGTCTTCAAGCCTAAGGTGAGATTCTTGGCTTGTGCTTCAGTAGGTATCTGGAGAATCATAGCGGGTGGAACACAGAGCCCAGTTTTATACTCATATGTATATTTATATTTCAAACCCTGGCATTTTCAGTGTCCTGACTGTGTGACCTCAGATGCATCACACAACCTCTCTGAGGCACAACCTTCTCTTTAGCAAAATGAGGCTAATGATTACTCACCATCTCCCATGGCTGGGAGACAGTTACCTCAGGTGATGTTTGTAAAGTGACCGTCATCCCCTGCACTCCAAGACATTTTTTTTCTTGCCCTTTTCTCAGCGAGGTCAAGTTGTACTTGCCAAAGATCACCAAGACATCTGGGATGCGTGCCCAGACTGGCCCGATTCTGAAGTTCATGGTTCCTTTCCTAGCCCTTTATTGAAGCATTTCAAAAATTGTGGTGAAATATACACAACATGATTTACCATCTTCACCATTTTTCAGTGTGCAGCCCGGTGGCCTTAAGTATATTCACATTGTTGTGCAACCATCACCACCATCCATCTCCAGAACTTTTTCACCTTCTCAAACCAAAACTCTGTCCCCATTGAGCAAGAACTCCCCATTCCTGCCTCCCCTAGCCCTGGTCACCATCATCCAATTTCTGTTGCTATGAATCTGACGGTTCTAGGCACCTCGTATGAGGAGCCTCATATGATGCTTGCCATTTTATGATTGCCTCAGTTCACTCAGCACAATCTCTTCAAGGTTCATCCATGTTGAGGCATGTGTCAGAATTTCCTGCATTTTGAAGGCTGAATAATATTCTATCAAATGCATAGACTACATTTTATTTATGTAAGGAGAGATACGGAGGGTGCCCCCCAAAATGTATACACATTATAAGAGATGTTATCTGTGCACTACTTTTTGAAGTTGAATCGAAGCTACTCTTAACTGGTCCAGTGTGCCTAGGTATGTTACACACATCCATTTTACCTGCGATTCCTACACTTTTGGGGAATTATCAATTTTGCTTCCAACGAGATATATATATGTATTTGTTTTTCTTTTTTTGAGGCAAGGACTCCCTATGTTGGGGAGGTTGAACAAACACCTAAGCTCAAGTGATCCTCCCTCCTCACCCTCCCAAGCAGCGGGGACCACAGGTGTGTGCCCCTGTACCCAGCTTTGTAAGGATGTGTTTTAATGTATGTAGTGAGCCTGGTACCCAGTAGGTACAAGTCAGAGGACGTTCACATTATTTATGTATTATCATTCAATTACTTGACTGATATAAACACTGCATATAAAATGGAATTCTTCAACTATGTTAACAATAGAATGATAATAATAAACACCCACCCCAAACTGAGATGTCCACTCTCTTATCCTATCTCAGAATTTCCCTGGCCCAGTGGACTCAAGCTCTGGCACATGTCAGAACCTCCGGGGAGCTCACTAACCACACAAATGCCCCAAACCACTCTGTTGTTCACGTTGCCAACATGTTCCCTGAGTTCTGACGTGCACAAAATTCTGAGCATCACTCTCTTGGTCTTTGAATCTTTCCATAACCTGCTGTCCCTGACAGTATCTGGAAAGATGCCACAAGCCCAAGGTTAGGAGGATGCGAGGGCAGGGGAGCGGAAGCACAGCAGTGCTCCTGAGCGGCTTCTCTGAGACCACAGGCTCTGGCTTTGTGACTGGCCCCGTTCTGACCTCTCTTGTGTTAGACAAGCCTTCCAGCCCTTTCTGGGGAAATGCCCAGTACAAGAAATGACCTTTTCCGACCTGTGATCGGAACTCTAACTTCCATCCTCCTGGGGGTTAGGATGGGCAATGGGATTTTTGGCTCAAGGCTGGCATGAGTAGCTGAAGCTTTTTATCACTCACCTTGAAAAGGCTTCCAATACCCTCTTCCATACAGACAGCTGGGAGTGTGCGTGTCTGGGAACCCCTGTGTGCACCTTTCTCAATGAAAGTCCACTGTTAGCACCATCTTAGATGGCCTCCCCTAATTCTTCCACTACAAGTTTAAGCAGGAAGTTAGTGCTGGCTGCGGCAGGGGAACCAGCAGCATCTTCAGCACCCCTGGGTCAAACCCAGTGGGAAGCCAGCTGTAGGGAGGGAGTGGATCTAAGCAGCAAATGGAAGCTATCTCTGCCTTCCTAACTGCCTGGAAGTCCGTCCTCTCCCCAGTTTCTCTCTTACTGGTTTGGTAACCTCCTACTTTATCCTTCACTCAGCCCAAAGTCACCTCCTCTGGGAAAGTTTCCTTGATCTCTGCAGCTAGGGTTGGATGCCCCCCCGCCCCCGGGAAGCTTACTGTTGTATCATCTGCACAGTTGTAGTAGAGACCATCACTCATTCATTTCATTACCCCAGGGCATTGTTTCTTTGTTGGAGGAGGGCGAATGGGAATGGCAATCTCAGCTAGAAGTATTCATATTACGAAGATATGGCTAAACAGGCCATCATAACAATTTAATAAAATATTATATTTTCGTACTCAGAATCATGTTCTGGTTAAGAATCCTGTCATTTATTGTGAGTCTTAATCCCAGATTTAGGCTGTGGTTTGCTTTATTGGTCTGGAGATCAACCAGGGATTTTGAATCTGACTAAAGTAAGGCTGTCTGTATGTGGCAAAATTCAGAATTCAGCATAGCGTCTTCCCAGTGCTTGCCATTTTCCCCCTATTGTCTTGTTTTCCCTGCGGGATTAAGGTCAGATGTCCTGGATAATGTTCTGGTGATGAACAGCTGTATTCCTACTGAAAAATAAAAAATTATTGTGTCACTTGAAAGTTAATAGTTTTGAAAAAGAAAAAAAGAGAGCCTGAAGTCTAATTGCTTATTCAAAATGGTTTGCCCTAACTTTGCCACGGTTCTTCAAATTATACTCTAAATTCTGTTCTGTGACTTTGTCATTGCCCAAAGACACACAACATTTACAGAAAGACAAAAATGTCAAATTATTGATGCCCATCAAGGTAGCTTAAAATACCCCTCAACACCTGCGATTATCTGTGGGGTACTCCCTCAGTTCAGGGTCCATATCCTTTATATATTATAGACAGTCCTTTCTGGATGATCCCTGACGCCCATTTCGAACGCCCCCGAGTTCTAACAGCTGGCGTTTGCCGTTAAGAGAACCCACTGTGCGCAGGTGCCGTGTCTGTGTGAATGGCGCCCCCTGGAGTCAGACATGTGAACAGCAACAATCTATGTCAGACGCTTGCAGGTGGAGGGAATGCTTGGAACCACAGCTGGGCTCTACCTGTGGAGTTTTTCTTTTTCAAATAAGCATTTGATTCTTGGATTAATTTCAGATTTACAGGGAGTTGCCAATATAGTACAGAGAGTTCCCATATACTCCTCCCCTCGTTTTCGGGGCTTTTCTTTAGAACTCGCTGGAAGGACGTTTCTCTCGTTGGTCCCAGCTTCTTGGTTGCTTGTGGCGCTCCAGGATTATGGCTATGCTTTCTTTATAGAAATGCCGTGAATTTGACGCCTCCAACGGTTTCTCCTTTTGCATCACCTGCTAGGAAGCTCAGAGGCACATTTATGGCTCAATTCTGGCAAAAGTATAGGAGCTCTCGGCAGATACTTTGGTTATTAACTTTGTCCTTGGTTTCACCTTGTTCTCTTTAAACCATTTCCTTTTCCTCACTTACTTAATTTTTCCCCTCAGTTTTCTGTACTGAGTTTTACCAGCCTCCTGAAATCATTTTTGGAAGAAGGTGGGGACACATGTAACAGGATAAGCGGATAGATCACTTCCTCTGTGCTCCCCAGGTGTCTGATGCGTGCTTTTATTCTGGCGCTTGTCACATTATCTTGCAGTTGTTTGTTGATGTGTTTGACTCCCTCACTGGGCTGGGACTGCCACCTGGTTTCCCTGCAGCTGGACTCTTCCGTGTGACTGAACACCCCAGGGTGGGCACTGCCTGAATCATGTTTCTCAGACTCTGAGTCTATCACACCCCATCCCTGCCCACACACAGGCACTCAGGCTCAGATGCAGATGTGGCATCGCTCCTGCCCTAGTAGATACCTTATATGCGCCGTGTTGAGGCATGACCAGTCAGGACCAGTCAATACCCAGAAGGGAAGAGGATCAAGAACCAGGGTGCACCCCAGTCAGATGAGGGTGGCCTGAGAAGGTGAATGGGGAAAGAGGGGTGTGCTGTTTCCTTCTCCTGCTCAGCTAGGAGGCTTTGCTCTCGATTTATGCCAGGTCTCCACCCCATCCTCTTGACCATTCTGGAATTCCAGGGCCAGAAGGTTGTCAGCTACGGTTTATTCATCTCTCACCTGAGAACTCATCTTGGACACTTCTCTTCTCCAAGCCTTCCCCCACTAACTCCCTCATTGAATAGAAGGAGTACCTGTAGCTCAGAGAGAGTGATTCTTGAAAGTAACACTGTAAATTCAAGGCAGGCCTGTTCTCTTTCTACCTGAGGAGTGAGGGCTTCCTATTCTGTGAGCTTAGGCACCGACTGAAACAGTGTGGAGAGCGTTGGGACCCTGGTGAGATTTCCTAGTGCCCCATAGGCAGCCTCCTCAAGGGGCTGGATGGCTGGCCCATTGCTCTGCCCACCCCCATCACATGATCCTTCTGGCATCAGATAGACTCTGCAAGTTTACTTTGAAGTAGGAAAAGGAATGGCTTGGGGTGGGCCGAGGGAAAGGTGGGCCAGAGAATGGCCCAAGTGACTTTGTGTGGGAGGAGAGAGGAAGTGGTGATAATGTCAAAAGTAGAAACATCACATTCTTGCGCCTTAGCAGAATGGAGATGGCAGGAGGGGAGACAGGTGGGGGCTGTGGTGGCCGCCCAGGGCTCCTGCTGTTGGGGAAAGAGGCTGCAAAGTTACCAGATCTCCCAGTGATTTTTTTCATGACAAGCTGAAAACCCAATGTTTATATGAAATCCAGATTTTCACATGTTGACAACTAATTCAAAAATTTAAAAGCTCTGTGTGAATACAATGTGTACACCTTATTTGGATCTTGATTCAAACAAACCTGTAAAAAGACATTTTTGAGACAATTAGAGAAATTTAAATATGCACAACATACTAGACACTAATCAGGAATTATTCTTCATTTCTTTAGGGTGATAATGGTTTTGTGGTTATGTTTTTAAAAAGTCTTTATCTGCTAGAGAGACCTACTGAAGTATTTATGGGCGAGATAATGTGATGTCTAGATTTGCCTTAAAATGTTTCAGAAACAAAAAGATGTGTGTCAAGGGATAGATGAGATGGGATTGACAAAATAGTGATAGCTGAAGCTGGGTAATGTGGCATGCAGGTTCGATATACTAGTCTCTGCTTTCAAATATGTTTTAAGACATCATTAAAAACATCCCTCTCTTTTTGGGCTGAACAAAAACTATTGGTGGGCTCAATATGGCCTTAGACTGCCATTATTCAATCTCTACTCTGGGACTTTCTTTCATACATAAGGCACAGAACACCAAGGCTTAAAGAAACTCTAGAGTCAGGAGTTGGCAAACTACAGCCTAGGAGCCAAATCTGGCCTGCCACCTATTTTTGTCAATAAAGTTTTATTGGAGCACAGCCCCACTCATTGTTTACATACTGGCTTGCTTTGCTTCTACTATAGCAAAGGGTGAGTGAGTATGATGGAGACTGTATTAGCTTGTAAAGTCTAGAAAATTTACTGTTTTTCCCCTTACAGAAGAAGTCAGCAGACCTAGATCCAGGTCAACGACCTTGATCTGGTCAACAATCATCACCTTTAGCGTTGAAGTCCTTATGACACATATCCCAAGCCAGGGACAGCTGAGGGTTGGAGGGAGAGTGAGTTTGGCTGATGGAGGGGGGAGGAGACATGGGCAAACAGGTCTAAGGGATGGAATTGGAGTTATTAGGCAGAATGAGAACCTGGAGCATTCCAGGGAGTGCAAAAACCACTCCGACGAAGAGGCAGTGTGGGGGGAGGCAGAGAGCCTGGGCTTCAGAGCTAGGCAAGTCTCACATTCAATCTTGACCTTGTCTATGCCTTAGTGTCTCCTGAAAGAATAGG
The DNA here is from genome assembly GCA_963574655.1 of Perodicticus potto. Lineage (NCBI taxonomy): Eukaryota > Metazoa > Chordata > Mammalia > Primates > Lorisidae > Perodicticus > Perodicticus potto. The sequence goes on along the minus strand of CAUYRH010080186.1, from coordinate 140,602 downwards.
AATGAGGAATGATGAATAGCATAAGTGTGGCGGATTAGAGGTGCTGATGTGAAGCAGATCACAAGCACTGCTGGGTGTCTAATAATTAGTAAATATTATTATAACATTCCTGTCCTGGCAGTTTGGGGATCAGAAAGACCCAATGTCACCTAAACTTTATTGTCAACCTTAGAAATATCCTCTTAATAAAAGGATCTAAATGCTGATAATAGAGAATTCACACAACTTTTGTTAAAGGCAAACAAGATGTTTATTGATCTTTTAAGAGAAAACAAAGGAGAAAATTGCATTCTTTGCACACATAAAAATATGCCTGCACTGGAGGAGAAACGAAACATTATAATCAGGTGACAACTGTAAGTAAGGTTTTACATGCAAGCATACCATGAAACTATTTTTTTTTTTAACATAATCTAGTTACATGGGAGCAGGTAGATTCTGGAAAGTTTTACATATGTCTAAATAGGGAGGCCATGGTTCACATCAGTGAAGTAATACGTACTACCTGGGGTTGTTTTGGAGTTAAATGAGATAATCTGTAAAGTGCCTACCATGGTGCCTGGCAAGTGTTAGGTGTTCCACCAATCTGCCCGTGCTCCCAATACCCACTGTCTTGTGTTTTCTCCATCCCCAAATGCCCTGCATTTGACCTATACGGTTAATAGTTCAGTTTGATGGCCATGTATCTTTTTTAGACCATGCTTTTCTAACTGTACTATGTTTACAGATTCTTATTCAATAGGTGTGAGAAGCAGGCTCCCAGGCTGTGCCGGACGTCAGTCACACTTTAAATGTTAACAGTGTAAAGCAGGGTTTGCCAGCCTCAGCACTGTTGGAGTTTGAGCTGGATAATTCTTCGTTATGGGGCTAGCCTGCTCATTGTCGAGTGTTTAACAGTATCCATGCCTCTATTTACTTGTTGTCACAACCCTCCTGGTTGTGACAATGACAAAGTGTCTTTAGACATTTCCAAAGTCCCTTGGGGGAGGCAATATCACCCCTAGTTGAGAACCATTGATGTAAAGAATAATTTATCTGCAGGCAAGGGCAGGGACCGCATAATCATTTTCAAATACTCCTATCAATTACCACATACAGTCAAGCATTTTGTAACAGTGTTTTGTCATTCTAATGATGATGATGATGATGACGGGAAGATAATGATCCCCCCCTACAGACTCCTATGCCCAGAGCTTGGTCTGAACTTGCCCACCTCCCTAGCACCCTCAAAGGTCCTGCTTACCCTCATCACCCATGCATTCTTCCAGTAATCTCACCAGGATTAGTGAGTGTGACCATCGTTTGGGGTCCACAAGTAGCCACCACTGCTGCAGCCCACGGGAAGGGCAGGTGTCATTACCTTTGCCTTGCAGAGCTCTAACTGGAATTTTTCAGGGCAAAGTGGGTCATCCAGGGGGATGGGAAAGCTTGGAACTGGAGCTGGGTGACAGTGCAGATGTCCCCTGAGAGGAGGTAGACCCAGTCCTTGTCCCCAGGAGCATAAGGAGCTGCCACCCCTCTCCTTCCCCCCTGTCCCTTTGGTCAAGGATATACAGAGTCCCTGGAATAGCCATGCCTGGCATTTATGGAGTTGCGTTTAAAACATTTTATGAATATTATTATTCTCTTCCCTCATGCCAGTAGGTTGGTGGTTATGTTAGAGATGAGGAAACTGAGGCACAGAGAGAGTTAAATAACTTGCCCGTTCCTAGAACTAGTAAGTAGGAGAGTTAGATTCAAACCCAGGCGGTCTGGCTTCAGAAGCCACATGCTGTATGGAAATAAAAGCCTTCTGCCTCCCAGGCTGTCATGTTGTCAGGTGGAGTCGGAGGACATGGTCAGCATTGCCAGAGACACCCAGGATGAGTCTATCTGCTGTGGTGGCACCCGGGCCATGCCTAGCCATATTGGAACATTTCCTGCCATCCCTGCTCGGCAGGAGACAGTCCCTCTGCGCAAGTCTGCAAAGCCTACTCAGGTGCTGTGACTGAATGACAGGTGCACAAGCTTGTTAGCCTTGTAATGAATGTTGCATCTTCCTCTGGTGGGAGACAGCCTGCCCGAGGATGGTAGGGATGAGGGAGGCAGGAGAGCCTCCATCATTGTCAGTGGGCACAGAGGGCACACCTATGCCGGCAGTGAGCAGGATGGCAGCGGGCTCCGGCGTTCCTCCAAGGAGAGTGGGAATGAGGAGAAGGAACCTATGATTTGGATCTCAGCTCAGCCACTTTCTAGCTTTGCAACTTTGGGCAGTTGCCTTGGCCTCTCTGAACATCAGGTCTTTGTCTGTGGAGTGGGGTGTGAATCTTGCAGCACTGTGGTAAGAATAAGAAAACCCATAGGGGGTGCCTGGCAGGTCCTGAGCATTCGTCCAGGGGATATATTCTTCTTCTTTTTTTTTGAGACAGAGTCTCAAGCTATCACCACGGGTAGAGTGCTGTGGTGTCACCACTCACAGCAACCTCAAACTCTTCTTGCCTCAGCCTCCCAAGTAGCTGGGACTACAGGCGCATGCCACAATGCCCAGCTATTTTGTTGTTGTTGTTACAGTTATCACTGTTGTTTTAAAAGGGGCCTGGGCTGGGTTCGAACCAGCCAACCTCGGTGTATGTGGCCGGCACCCTATCCACTGAGCTACAGGCGCCGCCCATGGGATATAGTCTTATAAGGGGTCCCCGTGAGCTGGGCACTGGGAGACTTGTGGTGCTTGTTTAGAAAGTTGAAAAGCTGCATGATGAGGCCCTGTTATGTTTGTCTATTCAAGGTCCCCTTCTTGGGGGAGGCAGGTCCCCATCACTGGGGAACTTCCCTTCCCCCACTCCATGTGGTGTTGGTGAAACTGCCAACCCCCGGGTTATGACTCCATTCGAAACTCAGGGTGGGCAGATGGCCCAGGCTCCACCTGTCAAGAGTCCACCCCTGAGGTATTATACACAGAACTTGAGCATAAAACATTTCCCCTGTCATCTGAGATGACTAAACTGGATGTATTTAAGCCTAGAAATACCTGGGGCATTGGACCCCTCTTCCCCTTCTGTCGTACCTACCCAACCCCACGGAGAAGCCTAGGAAAGGGCTAGGGACATTTATGTGAGAGAAAGGCCACTTACATGATGATCTCAGTACAGTTGCGCCCCTCTCCCCCACCCAGACTTCTCTATTAAATGAGCCAAACAAGTCCCCTTTTAGCTTCCGCTTTCTCACGTTGGGTTTGTATAACTTTCAACAATAATAAACCCAGCTACTACAAAGGAGGTATTCCAAAAGACTTGGGGTAAGCTACAGAGGGCATCCAGCTGAAGGTGTTGGGGTCCAAAGCTAAGAAAAGGCTGCCTTTGACTGCATTCCCACGCCGCGGTTCTCTTGTGGGTATTGATTTCTTGCATCTTTCATGTTCTTTTATCTTAGAGCATTTCGCAGCCTCCTATTGTGTTCGAGGGAGCCTTAAATAGTCAGGGCTGGAATGCTACACCTGGAATTTTGTTCTAGCTTTGTTCGGCAGGCCTTATCGACAGGTCCTGGACTCTGAGTGAGACACACTTGGTCTGAGTTGTAACCCTAGTGCCAAGAAATCAGGATATTCTTGATTCGTAGGTGAGCTTCCAAGTGCTCCTGGGCAGTGCAGATGTGCAAGACGCCAGGAGTATGAATAATAGTTATAAAGTGCAGCCAAGTCAAGAGTTGGCCTTCCCCGACATGCTGGGAAGATGAGCAAGTGAGGGGCCATTCGGGGCTCTGGAGTGCATGGGGATAATTGGGTTACAGAAACCTTCACTATGCAAATGTGGCATAAACTAGAAAAAGGAACTTTGCCCTGGATACACAGTAAGATCAGCAGGTGGATTTCGGTTAAGTTTCAGGAAAAGCTAGAAGTGTTGAGCACATTCATCTGTAGGAGAACCCCCACAGTTGACCACTTTCCTCCTGAAGTTGACCTAATTTTCATAGACTGAACATGCACCACGCGTGTGTACCCTTATGTTGACCACCTCCGTATTACAGTCCCTTGGGTGGTCATCTGGCAGAGGTTCCACTGGGTTAGGAAATCAAAGGGAGAGGGGAAGTACTCTACTTTTGACTACTTGCCAAATACTATCCTAGGGACTTCATAAACATCACCTCAGCGAAACCTTGTAAGAATGACCCTGCGCCTCATTCACTGCTGGTGGGAATGTGAAACAGGGCAGATGCTTTGGAAAATAGTCTGGCAGGTCCTTGGCTGGTCAAACATTGAGCTACCATACGACCCAGCATTTCCTCTCCCAGGTGTATACCCAATAGAAATGAAGACACCTGTCCACACCAAGACTTGTATACAAATGTTCCTACAACATTATTCATGATAACCCAGAGGTGGAAATAACCCAGATACCCATCAACTGATGAGGAGATAAATAAGATATGGTACTGAGTATTTATCAAGTGGCAAAAAGAAAGAAACAAATGAAGTACAATACACGCCACCACATGAGTGAACCTTAGAGACATCATTTTAAGTGAACGAAGCCAGTCACAAAAGACCACATATTGTATGATTCCATTTATGGGAAAGTCCAGAGCAGGCAAATCTGTGGAGATGGAAAGTAGATTAGTGGCTGCCTGGGGCTGAGGTGGGGGAGGGGACGGAGACACTGGGAGTTGATGGCTAAGGGGTTTGTGTGTGCGTGTGTGAAGTTTTCAGGGCAGTAATGAAAATGTCATAACATTGATGAATGCACAGCTCTGTGAATATACTAAAAGCCATTGAATTGTACACGTTAAGTGGGCGAATTGTAGAGTGTGTGAGTTATATCTCAATGAAGCTGTTAAAGTTGCAAGTATTTGTCTTAGAGAAGTGAGAGAGGGGACGTGGGAAGGAGGCAGGTGTTTTTCAAGTCTATTCATTTATTTATTTTCGAGACAAGGTCTCACTCTGTCACCCAGTCTGAAGTGCAGTGGTGGAGGACAGTGGTAGGATCGTAGCTCACTGCAGCCTCAAACTCCTGGCCTCAAGCAATCCTCCTGCCTCAGACTCCCAAAGTACCTAGGATTACAGGTGTGAGCCACAGCACCCAGCTTCAAAAGTCTTGAATAAAGATTTGACCCTTAAACTTTGAGCATGTACAATATAGTAGAAAACAAAAGATTAAATTAGAAATCATGAACTAATCCTTAAAAAAAGTCCTGTTAATGTATTACCATTTCTACTTTATAATGGACAAAAACAAGATTTAGGGAGGGAAAAATAATTTCCTCAAGGTCAAATTGGGAACTGGAACTCATGTCAGTTTCACTCCTAATGTTTAACCATTGGTAGGAACTGGTCTTGAAAAATCGGCCTCTTTGGAGGATTCTACTTGGGCCATGGACAAATGAGGTTGTCCTCATCCAGGCAGCTAGACCAGACCAGTTAGCCTTAGTGATCTGTGGAGTGACACCCCCTCGCCCATCCCTGTGCTGTAGGAAATGCCATGTGTCCGGATGCAAGACTCCAGATGTCCAAGATTAGTGTAGGAAGGAGGGGACAGCATGGGGGCAGCAGACTGGAACCTCAGGTTCACCTCTTCTCGGAGGGTCCCTTTCTGGTTTCTACTGTGGGCCTTAGAGGGATGCTGACCCTTTGATGATACTCTAGCCCCACCCTGGACAAACAGCCCTTCCCTTTACACCCTGCAGTGGGGCCAAACAGAGACCAGGTGATCTTTAGTACAGGCTGTAGAGAGACCTGACTTTAGAGGGTGGAAAGCAGAGGTGAAGAGCAAGTTACTTGATACTTATGAACCTCAGTTTCCTCATCTGTACAAGGGGTATAGGGATTGTTCAGGTTGCAGGATCAGGATAACGAACAGTGCCTGTGTGGTGATGAGCACCTGATGTCTTTCTGTCTTTATTTTTATGGGGCTGGATCCTTGGGCATAAGAGACAGTGGTCTGTGCATTTCTACATTGTAATGCCTAAGCTCTTCCCCTTTGTGTCTTATGTGTCATTTCTGATATAGAAATGGTTTGGATACCATCTTGCCCGGGGTCTGGTGTGGGCCCTCAGGAGCTGGCTCCTATCTCTGAGTACTTACCAGCTGTTGCTCTTATGGGTGGCACTTGGAATGGCTGCATTGTCTCCACTTCAAGACTGTGAAGTCTTGAGGGGTGGCGATGGAGTTTTGCTCACCAGCCGTTCCTACAGGCCAGCACGATGGCAGCCTTGCCGTAGGCATTTGAAAGAAATAGATTCAAGGACAGGAAGTAGAATGTCAAAGCCGAAAGACATCCAATCCAGTATTTCTCAATTTATTTTTAACCTCAAAACCTTTTCTTCAAAGGAAAACTTTACGCAAAGGCCCAGTCTATATATAGATAAAAGCCAAGCTGTTCTGACAGTGGTGGGTGGGGCAGGTCTCTCCCCACTCGGGCCTCCCCCTTTCTGCTCACTGGGGTGATCCCTTACAACTGCATGGAACAGAGCTTGAAACTCACTGCTCACATTTCAACTACTCATTTTACAGGTGGAAAAACTAAGGATCGGGAAGGAGGAACAGATTCTGACTTGCTTAGAGTGGTGGAGGGTGCAGTGCTGGGTTTGCAACCAGGACCCTTAGCTCTTGGGCCAGCCTTCCTTGAGAAAGGCTTGAGAACCCCAGGTGCCTCTAAATGCCTTTTTCTCTCTAGCAGTGCGAACTGAGACAGCCCTAGACTCATACAAAATAGATCACCATCATGATCACTTTAATCTTTAACTAGAGGGAGCCTTGGGGCAGAGGAGAAAGGTAGAGGTTTGCCAACTTGCCAGAATAAGGCGGCTTCGTTAGCATCATAGTAAATGGATTCAACTCCCACATCCTCAAAAGAGCAGTTCTTCCCAGGTAGAAGGGATCTGTGTATCTTCCATCCTCTTGCCTTCCCTCCTCCTTTCCTTCCTTTCTACCTTTCTCCTTTCATTCAGCCATTTGCCAGTGCAAGATGCAATGAGCCTTTTGTTATTTAGTTGTTTTTTGATTTGAAAATCAATCTACCAGTCCCTGGACACATAGAATTTCCAGTGATCAAAGACACAGGCCTCCCGTTCCTGGAGATCCCAGCCCAGAGCGGAGAGAGGCAGGAAAGCCACTGATTATGCTGTACTCTGCTAGGAGCTTCGAAATCTGGCAGCGGGGAGTACGTAACTATCCATTATCATTATGGGAACTGAATTTCCCAGCCCCGCATCAGGATACCTGATCTCACAAGCACTCAAGTACCTAAGGAGAAAACAGAATGAAATATTTGAAATTGTGATGGTCACCCCCAAATCAGGGCTATTTGGGGGCCGTAATTATAGATCGATCTCAATTTCCCTGACATCACAGTTATGCACGTGGATGGAAGGAGTGAGGATCACAGAACGGTGACTGGTGTATTATAGAGGTCGTGCTCAACTGTCCTTGATGCCTTGGTCTGTAGTTCTCCATTTTAGTTTGTTTTCTTCCTTCACAAAAATTTGGGAAATTTTAACCCCGTTGCAGAGCAAATAGAACAGTTTCCATCTCTGCTGTGACGACAGGCGATTCCAGGCTTTTTGGACAGTTGTCACACGCGCTGCTGGCCACCCTCTGGGGAATGGGGCTCTCTCTGGGTGTCTAGCTTCTGTGCTGGCAAGACAAGAAGTTCCTTGAGAGCAGGAATGGAATCTTCTTTACCTTTATTTTTCTATCCCTCTGCCTACCCAGTGCCCTGCACAGCTCATAGAATGAGGTAGGGCTTAAACAGGGCTTGTTGAATTGAATTATTGAATAGACAGGCTTGCAATGGGAAATAAACAAAAGAGCCAACTCCCTATGATTCAATGCTGCTCAACCTGTCACTTGCAGACTAAATCCCCAGCTCCCTTGGATGGATGGGGAAGGAAGCTCACAGACCCGGGAGAGGGATGAGCCAGGATCACACCCACCCTCCAGGAGAGGGAGGGGCTCTTACTATCTGGTCAGGGAGCTCCAGTGAGGACCTGCGAGCTGGGATTGGGCCTGTGGCCTGCCAGTCCTGAGTGTGCCCCTCTCCTCCCAGACAGTGCTGTCTGGGTCAATGTTATTATGACTCTTCTCCTCCCCCAACCCCTCACAGTTCCTGGAAACAGCCTGTACCCCCCCACCCCTTGATCAGTGGCTATGGAAACAGTATCCACTCTGACCTTTCTAGTGGCTTTAATCTCCTTGTTGGTCCCAGATTTCCAAAAGATGGCAATATAAAGATCTGACCCCGAGCCCTGCAGGCATCCAGGGCTCTCTCCCTGGGTTTTGGTTACCGGGGGAATTTTCCTTCTTTGGCTTGCTTTCTGTGTGCAATGTCTGGCACAGAATACCCAATTCCTGCTTGTTGAAATATAAGGAAGGAGGGCTTGATTGAATGACTGCATTGTCCTGGCTTAGGTCATTTCTCAGCTCTGCATTCTTCGGACTGATGCTGTGAAAGGGAAGCAACCTGAAAGGGGGGAGAGAGAGAGAGAGAGAGAGAGAGAGAGAGAGAGATAGATAGATAGAGATAGAGATAGAGAGATAGATAGATATGGAAGTATGGAAGGGAGGAAGGAAGGGAAGAAGCAAAAAGATTAATACCTCCCTCCTCTCCTCTGCACCCCCTACCTGTCATGTGCATCCTAGGAGGGGTTACCCTGTAGCTAGCCCCTTGCTACTCCGAATATGGTCCATGGCCCAGCTGTATCAGCATCACCTGAGAATCTATTAGAAATGCAGAATATCAGGCCTACCCTATCCTTATCTACTGATTCAGAATTTGCATTTAGCAAGATCTTCAGAAAATTTGTGTGCCCGTTAATAGTCGAGGAATGCTGGGCTGGATGAAAAACTATTGGAAACTTGTTTATTCCTTTAAGAATAGGTTTCCTCTGCATCCTCAAGGAAGGCATTGGAAAGGGTTTTAATGCTCAGACCTCAGGAATGGAGAGAGGAAACATCTTGAGAGGAGACTGATAATGATTATCGTTATCATAATTGCTAAAGTGTCTTGAGCATTTACTGTATGCTGGGCATGTGACATTTATCTCACTTGATCCTCTCAACAGACCCATCAAGGAGGTATCACCATTGTGTACCCATTTCAGAGATAAAAATACTTAGTTTAGGTGATAAAACAACTCATCGGGATCAAAAAGGGAGATTTGAGTTTTGACTCTGACACTGCCTTCCCTTTGGCCCATGACCTTGTCCAAACTACCTCGATCTCCAGGCCAGGCTGACCTCCTGTCCCCAGCACCCTCCACCTACAGAACAGAGAGAACAATGCCCAGAGCCTCTCGGGAAGCAGGCAGGGAGAGGAATAACAAGTACACAGCCTGCAAGATCTTCCGCAGCTGAGATGTCCTATTTCCAATGCAAGAGAATCATTTAACTGATAAACACGGAAGCAATGTCAAGATGGCAATAAATTGCCTGGCTATCAAGCTAGGCCTTTGTGTAGTGTTCAAAAGAAACTAATTAAAGAAATTTTTCTTTAAAGTATATTTGACCCAGACATTTCTACATCAGCCTAGGATGCCAATCTAGTTTGAAAACTTGGTGTGAAGCTGGAATTATCAACGCACATGTGAAAAATAATATTGCGTATTTGCCTTAGAACATTTTGGGGATGGGGGAGGATTAAATGTGTCTCTTGAGAATTTGATCAGGCAAGGAGGTAGGGGGTGGGGCAAACCAGAGAAGGCCAGAGAAGTTGCGTATTCTTGTAAAACATACATCAGGCCTGGCCCTTAATCGGAATTCCAGCACTCAGATGACTGAGACAAATTTTAAAGAGAATTTTTCCCAGGTAATACATAAAACATGATCCCCACTATCTCCCTCTTTAAACAGCTTTGTTAAATAGTCACTTGAACGCCATCTCCCTCGCTGCCTTGAATCCATTAGGGAAATGTATTTACATAGGGAATTTCATTTGATGATTCTGAACCACTTGGAAAACATCAATCTGTTCAGTCTCTCAGCACCTTGAAGGGGCTGTGTGAGCATTCCTGGTTTATTCCTCCAGCTTGATGCTTGAAAATGGGCTTGGCAGAGCCAGTGTGCCAGTTAGAGTTCCAAGACATCTTGAATAGGCTGCCCCCAATTTCAAGTTGGCCAGGATGCTGGGATCCCAAGGGATGGGCAGGGGAATGGGGCTGGCGCAGCACTGGCCGTCCTCATCTTCCTCCCTCAATCTGCATTGAGCTGACGTGGAAACTCCAACAAGGGAAGAAGCTGGTATCTCAGTAATGATGGTGATCATAAGAGCAGCCAACACGTGTTGCTGGATATAGGATGGATATAGGATGGGCACCCTATGAACACTTGGCATGGGGAAGCTCAGCGAATCCTTCGAGCCTTGACCAGGATTCTAGAGTTAACTTTATAGCACAGAGGAGGACATTGCAGCCTACAGAGAATGAATGATGGGCCCCACTCCCACTGCTGGGGAGATAGGACCCGATTTGTCCACTCATACACACACTCCTGATAGACCAAAGGACATGACATTACAGAGGGAGGAGGAAGTGGGACATGAACACATTTAGTCATGTGCGCATTCCACAAATGCCTCCAGGCTTGGTTCCCTTCCACTCGGTCCTCAACACTGGAGTGGAAATAATTTTCTTTCTTTCCCTTAAAATAGTCTTTGTCTGGATATGTGAAGCAGCCAGCACAGTGGCATGCGGATGATCGACGATGGGACTTCCCTTTTCCATTTGCAGTCCACACACACGTGCCGACGCTCTGTAGTTCCTTGAATAAATGTGTTTCTTAACACCATGCTCAAAGGAGGATCCTGAACGCACAGAGGGAGCGGGCCCGTGGCAGTCAGCAGTGGAAACGTGGACAGCTGTGTCTGCAGAAACCGGTGAAAGCTGAGGCGAGAGGTGAAGGCAGTAGAGGGGCCCATGAGGCCGTTGGGAATGAGCAGAGTGGTGCGTGGGCAGCTAGGTGGAGAAAGGTGAAGACAAACTAATCTGATACGTCACCGTGGGAAAGCTGGTGGGGCTGATGGCCAGGAAAAAACCCACCTATGGCCCCCGTGTTCAGCTGTGCAGGCCAGGCACTATAGAACCTTAGGGGGCCGCTATCCTGGCCCACTGTCCATTATTGTTTAGGTAGGAATGAGGGAAGGGGAGAGACCAGGCGGCTCACGCTTACTCATCCTTAGAGACTAGACTTGTACCTTCCCTGTGCTGGGCTGTCCCTTTTTCCTCTCATAGCACAGGGGTATGCGGAGGGCTTTCCTCCTCCAAAGCTTTACTGCACATTTCTGCAACATTAATCCCCGAGTCTGTCGGACCTCACGGCGGCCCTCCCTCCATCACTCTGTGAGCTCCTGGAAGGCAAGAACTGCCTTTCACTCTGGTAGGCAGGGCCCTAGCACTGGTGCTGGCACGTAGTAGGTTCTGATACATAGTAGGTGTTGTGACCTGAGTAACAGGCATATAAATACAGGATGCTGGCATGGGGGGATGAGACTGGTGGTGGCATGGCCAGGGTGCAGCCAGAGATGGCAAGGTGCCCAGAAGGGGTGGTGGGCCCATGTGGGAAGGGGCAGACCCTGGGGACTGCTCAGCTATGGGGCAGCGAGGGCAGTGAGAAGGAACCTGAGAGACAGCTGCCACCCCACGTGGTGCTCATGCACCCAAAACACAGCTCTGAGCTGGGTGATGAGCTATGCCCTGGGCCCCTGGGCCTCATTTGAAGGTGGATGATTTTTGAACAGCATTTGTCCTCCTGAACTTGTGGATTCAGGATGTACGTTTCTCTAGTAGGTAGCTGGGAGAAAAACGTCCTCTATCAGATCAAAAACTAATACTCAAACGAAAGCCAATGCCCAGGCCTTCCCAGGCACGGAGAGGCCAGATATGCAGTGATGTTTGACGATTGACTGGTGGTCGGGCCAGGCAGTTCCAGGTCAAAGGCAGGGAGCTCCTCTAGCCCCATTTGGAGGGGCTTTCCTAAGGCATATGGGTATTGTTCCTTAAGGCCTCAGAGGCCCTGCCACCTGCTGTCCTGTATGGGAGGGAAAATCAGACCCTTCTGTGGTGTCCACTTGCCATGTACTTAAGCTCCACCCACTCTAGAGCTGGGTAGGAAGGCAAGAAGGCGCTTTGAGAGGCAGAGTAGACAGTGGTGAAGCCTTTGTCCAAATTGTGGCCTGCCACTTCCTGGCTGTGTGATCAGAGGCAAGTCACTTAACCTCTCTGAGTGCCTTTCAAAAGGAGAATGAATCTTTTTGTGGAGATGTGTAGATTCAGTGGGGCACTTTCTGTAATCACTGTCAATACACTAAAGCCATTGTGAATGGTCACTAGCTTCTCGTCTACCCTAACCTAATACAGCCTCACTGCCTTCCAGGGCTGGCCAGAGGGGCCTCTCCCTTTAGGTCAGAATATTCCACTTCCTCTCTTCTGTCCCGAGTCATCTACTCCAGACCCCAGAATAACACAGTAGCTGAGAATTGAGCTCTGGGGTTGGGGAGACTGATTTCTCTGTGCTTCAGTTTCTTCATCTGTGGACCTGGCACTGTGGCGTGGAGACCTTAGATCTGCACTCCCAGTCTGTGGGAGGCAGAGAGGCATGTGCCCCGGGAAGAGGCGGGTGCCACGTGTTATGGGCACTGGGTGCCCTCCTTCCTCTATGACTTGAAGAGGCTGAGGGCCTGGCGGGGCATGGGGTAAGCAAGAGGCAGAGTGTCCCTTGTCCCCGGGTCCTCATGAAATACCCCAACATCCTCCGGGTCTTAGGCAGTTTTTCACATGTGTTGTAGGCCTTTCAGGGAAGGCTGAATGGAGCTCAGAGGCCCTGCGAGAGCCCCGTGGAACAGCCCGACACATGTCCCCTCCCTATTAATTGCTGCTCCCCCCCGTCCCCCCCTTCCCCTGTCATGGTGAAAGCCCTCTGGATGTTCCCTGGCCTCTGCCTGCATTATCACTGAGGTTGTTATCTCTCTCGCTGGAAGCCCTGATCCCGCTTCCTCTGCAGTGCAGATGACTCCTTACAGTCATCTTACAACGAGGATAATCCTGGGGTTAATCCAGTGCACCGCTGCTCTCTGAGGGGTGCCCGGTGGGCTATACCCCAGCCCTCCTCACTGGGATTACCTGTGGGGGGGAAGCATCTTCCCCTTCCACAAACTGGGAAACTGAGGCTGAAACACCTGGGGTCTCCTCTGCCTGCCCCCAGAGCTCTCCCTGGACCTTCCCTTGCTCAGCAGGACCCCCTGCCCTCCCCTGGGTCTGCCTTCCCCACAGCTCTAATCCTGCAGCCCATGGATTCCTATTCCCTCCCTTACCTCCCAGATCCTGCCCTGCCCTAGGTTCAGTTCCCCTTTGGGCTGCCCACCCCCTCATACCTTTAGCCCTTTATTTAGGTGCCTTGTCATTTAGCCCACCTGCCTCTGGTGACTGGACCCAGGGGCTCCCACATATTGTGCGAGGGGTACTCGACCAGGGTGTTTAACCAGAGGCTGGGGAAAGTGAGAGCCTACAAACTTCTGTCTTCAGAGGTCACCATGTCAGCGCATGTGTGCATGGGGACATGGCAAAGGGCCGGCCCACTGTGCTAACGGTCTTACAGAGGTTGGTTAGGAGCCACTGCACCAGCCTGGGGGTGAGGACAGGCACTGAGGCCCACTGAAGAGCGGATTGTCTGTGTGCAGTGCACACAGAGGGTAGCTTTACCTTACTGGGGTCCGTGGCCTCTGAGTAGGCCATCTCTGTCTGGGTCTATCTCGAGGACTCTGAGTCCTGCCCTAATTCTCTTCCCCACCCCGGGTCCAAACAGCTGCCATCTATGTTCTCGCAGGGCCTGGATACTGGTGGTTTCTCCCTTGTGAAATCAACTTTCCTCTATCCAAATGCCCTGGCACTGAGCCATTCCCAGGCGCTCGTGTCCCTACTGAGGGGACCCCAAGTGTGGCCTATGCACTGGCATGTTGTGTAGTGCTGCCTTAGACTTTATCCAGACAGTTTCTTTTGTTTCCCTTGACTGTACTGTGTCTACCTGTTGGAATCCTGTCCATCCTTCAAGGCCGAGCTCCAAGGCCACCTCCTCCAGGAAACCTCTCTGATTGACAGCTGTCCTCCTGACTGTCCTAGTACTGGCTTCTTCCCTCCCTGACTTACCAGCCTCACTGTAAATTAGAGATGGTGAGGTGCTGTCTGCACCCAGCAGTGCTTGGCACATAAGAAGGGCTCCTGGTGTGTGCTTGGATGCTCCTGGTGAGGGAGAACTCATTCTCACATCCAGTTGTGCATTTCTGCAGTAAGTATGTAGCAGGCATTGTCCTGGGAACTAGACAGTGAGAGGGAAAAAGTGGTTGCCCTTCCAGAGCTCCTTTTTGGGGAGGGATGGCCGTGGGGACAGACATGGCCATGAACGAATGACAACTGCTGTGATGGGGGGCTGGAGGCTGCCTTGAGTACCTATAAGAAGGGCTCTCACTGACCAAGGAGTTCCCAGGCCCGCTGCGTAGGAACGGTGCTGGCACAAGGGAGAGCACATCTGAAGTGTGGAGCCTGCCACGTTTTAGAATTTGAATTCTGAATGAATTTGGGATTGAACTCTGAAATGCTTTGAGGCATTTGCATCTGGCAGAAGAAAGGACACTGAGAAGAGAAGAGGGAAGTCATGAATGAGCCCAGATGACAGGCAGGGCTAGGTCACGGAGTACCTGGGCAGTCAGTAAGAAGAACTCGGCCTTCAGATAAGGCAGACAATGGGAGCTGTGCTAATTACATCGCCTGTGTTAGCAAGTCACCCCCAAACAGAGAGGGATAGCGTGGCTCAAGGAGTAGCGTGCCGGCCCCACATACCAGAGGTGGTAGGTTCAAACCCTGCAAAAACAAAAGCAAAACCAAAAAACCCCCCATGCTTTGTGCTCCCACATTCTATGGGTCAAGACTTGGGTCAGGGCACAGCTGGAGGACTTTGCTCTGCTCTATTATTTATGCCTCAGGTGGAAAACTCAAGAACGGGGGATTGAAATCTGCTGGGATGTTGGTGCTGGCTGTCAGCAGGGCCTCGGTTCCTGTCCACAGTGGCTGGTGAGTGCGGGTAACTGGTAGGGTGGGCGGGAGTCTAGGCCTTGGATCTAACTATATGTCCTATCTGTTCTACCCTCTGCTGTTCTGGTAAATGCTGGAAGTCACCTCCTCTGGGAAGCCCCCCCCCCCATTCCCCTGGCAACCACTTGCAGTCTGTGCCCCTCTCTGGCTACTAGCCTGGGACCTCCTTGAGGACAGAGATAACATCTTCCTCAGGTCTGATCCCCCTGCCTGATATATTAAAGACGCTAGATACATGTTTGCTGAATTGCAAACGGAACATGGGAAGCTTGGCCTACGCGGTTGGAGAGGCCTTGGCTCTTTGCCTTGTCTACTTTGAATTTGCCATTTTCATGCTGCATTCTTCTCCTTTCTGAGTTCATTTGGGTCAAATATTCATAACTATTATAAGGCCCCCTTCCTTGCCTGGTGCTTCCATTCCCGTCTGCTTCAAATTATTCTCTTCAAAGCAGACCCAGGGAGCAGCGTCAGGTTTAAATCTGATCATGCCCCCAGCTCAGAACCTTCCAATGGCTTCCCATTACAAGTAAAATCCACATTCCTTTTCGCAGTCTGTGTCCTACGAGTCCTGTGTGATCTGTCTTCTGTCTCCTTTGATAACCTCATTTCCTAGGCCCCCGCCTCCCACATTCCAGTGACTCTGGCTTCCCTTCTGCCTGAATGTGCTCAGCTCTTTTCTATCTCAGGACTTAGCATTTGCTGTTCCCTCTGCCTGGAATGCTCTTCCTTCATTTTCTGGCTTGGCCAGGCCTCTTTATCCCTGAAACCACAGCTCACATGCCACTGCCTCAGACTTTCCCTGAAGTCCTAGCTTGTGTGGTGTCCTCACCCCCAGCCCTCTCCTGCAGCAGCCTTTGCATTTTCTTTGTAGTAATTATTATCTGAAATAATTTAGCTTCTCTGTGTGTTTACCTGGACACTGCTAGTCTCCTTCACCAGAAAGAACTTGCTCAGGGAAGGATTTTGCTGTTCATTGCCAGATATAGGATTCAGAACAAGACCTGACTTGTAAGTATCTGTGGAATGAATGAATGTAGAGACCCACTGTACAGATGGGAAAATCTAGGTACAACAAGCCTGCTGGCTGAGGAGTCTGTGGCTCTGGGTCTCCAGCCCTGCCCACTCCTTCTTGGCCGGGGCTTCCCTCTTTCTCCTCCGCATCCCCTCCTGTGCAGTGCCAGAGACCTCCTGCCTGTCCTCTATAGCCTGGGCTGGGAAGGGCTGGTGGACACAGGCAGGCAGCCACAGAAGCATTCCAGGAAGAGAGAGAGATGCTTGTCCTGGGTGAGAATTAAACTCCTGACTTCAGGGGGAGGTGAGAAAAAGGCAGTTGTCTCAGTGTGTGTGGAGCATGAGGAAGGCTCCTCCCCTGGGGTTATTGATGGATCAGAGGTAGAACTGCAGATTATGCTTCCTGCTCCGGCTCCTCTGCCCACCAAGTACAGAGCAGCTGGGCCCTGGGAGCAAAGAAGTTTGCCAAGGGGTGGCTGGCTTATCCGCAGGCTCCCTCCCACCCCTGGATTTATGGTGCTGGCCTTGAGCAGGAGGCTCTGATGGGGATATATGGGCCTGCTTATCCGCTGGGAGTGGACCCTTCCAATGAATCTAAGCAGAGACTGTAGCAGCCACTATACAAGAGGCGGGAGATCTACGGTTTTCTCCCCTGGCCCTCTACCCTCCTGCCCATCTGGCCCGCAACCACTTAGCTGTGAGAGAAAGGCCTTGACCCTCTTGTTCCCTGTGCAATAATAACGCTTGGAGGCTGAAGGCTGGTACTGCCCAGCTCCTGGGATGTCAGCTGGTGGCCCATTGGTGGCAGCTGTGAGTGGCTAGACATTACCAAGCATCAGCCGCCCTGTAGTGCTGTCCACTCCAGACAGTAAATCCTGCAATGTAACAAATGTAGGACTGTAGAACTTGTGTCTAGATTTTCCCATCTGTACATGGGTCTCTGTGCATTCATTCATTCATTCATTCACCACATACCTATGTGCCCCGTCTTGTTTTGAATGCTGTTTCTAGCAATGAATAGACAAGTTCCTCCCTATGCATGCAAAGTGACTTGGGCTGGGGTTGCTCCCTACAGACACAGAAGCTGAGACTCAGGGGGTAGGGAGGGTGGTGGTGAAGGGAGTTCTGTTTCTTGAGCACCATGCTCATATGCTTGCTGTTTAATTTCTATATCAATCCTAAGAGGTGGGCAGTGTTACTGCCTTTCAAAGATTAGGGGCTGGAGCTTCATTGTGGGGATGGGAAGGCTAGGGAAGACAGGTTGGGGTTGGCTCTCTGGTCAGCCTTTCCTATGGACCAGACACTGGGACGTCCTTCAACATCACAGCAAACCCAGCAGGTAGCCAGGTACCATTGTCCTGATCTCATTAATGAGAACAGGGGCTCAGAGAAGTGTGTAACCACAGGGGCAGGGCAGATCCATCCTCGTCTGCCTCTCACAGCCAGGCCATGCTGGGATGCTTCTTCAGGACACAGCAGGTGGCAGCGGAGGAGTGAGGGTCTTCATTTTTAAAGGTCGGGGATCCTGCACCCCTTTCCCCACCTGCCATTGTTACATTCTGCAGGCTCCTTTCCCTGCTGAGACTGCACCTCCTGCCTTCCCCAGGCTTGGGGATGGCGAGGAAGCGTCATCATTTGGCCTGAGCCAGCAGGCAATGTCTTGGAGGTCTCCTTGTGATTCTCTCTTCCTGGCTGGAGTCTGTCAGACTGTAACTGTCTCCTCCCTTCTGCAAGGCGATGCCAGCCTTGGGAGCCTTACAGAAAGGCACTTTGATCACAGGAGCCCCAGGGAGCCACGACGAGTGGTACAGAGAAAGAGAGAGAACATGCATTTGAGAATGTACATCCAAAGCCCGATCAGAGATTTCTGTCCCACTGTAGTTATGTGGGGTTATACGGGGACTTGTCCCTGCCAGGCAGCAGTGACCAAGTGGACACAAAGAGAGTTGCAAGGCATAGGTCTGCACCAAGAGAGATCGTTAGGATGCTGGCTAGGTGTTCCCTGGCCCAGCTACCCTGCTCTGCCATAGTCCTCACCTTCTAGGGGGAGAGGGGTGCAAACCTCTCCTGTGCTGCATGTCACCCCAATCCTTAATCGGTTCACCTTCCTTGATACGGATGGGGAACCTGAGGCCTGGGAAGGAAGTACCATGCCGAAGTCACATGGTTTACCTGTGGCAGAGTTGAGATTAGGATTGGGAGCCCTGGTTTTCCAAGACAGCAGAGAAAGTACAGGGAAGTAGTTACGGACACAAGTTTTGGAGCTCACAGGCCTGGGCTCACATGTGGGCCCAGCCCCTGGCTTGCCGTAGTGTAACCTGGCAGTGTCCCAGCCTCTCTGTTTACTCAGTGGATGCACGTGGATCAGGACCATTGTGAGGCCTAACTAGACAGTTAGCCTACAAGGAGCTGGGCAATGTTTATTATCATCATTGTGATTGTTACTGGGGCCTGGTGTTCCAGGCAGAGCAGGTGGGAGGAGGCAGCCCTTCCTATGTGAGCGTGAGTGATAGAAGGCTGTAGAGGCAGGCAGCCTCCTGGCTTCTTGGTGGTGTGGAGGTTCGAGGAGGACCAGACACTCGACATGGATGAGCTCATTTAATCCTCCAACAGCCCTATGAGTGAAGTGGAATTATCCCCATTTTACAGATGAAATAAGATGACTAAGGTTCAGAAAGTTTCAGCAACTTGCCTCATTTCCCAGTTGGTGAGAGATAGGGCAGAATTGGAGCTCTGGTCTTTCTGGTTCTTCTCTACTCAGCTGGTGGCGTTTGAGACCAGTGTCACTTTTTCTATCGCCTGTGATTTTTAGGGCTTGGGATGGGCATCTGACTCAGTTTAGAATCTTCTAAGAGGCTGAACCCCACCCTGTGCAGGTCTTGATGGGGCCCCATCTCCCAGGCTCTCTTCTGGGCTAAGCTGTGTCTAGCTTCACGCAAGAGAGGGTGCTGGTGCCCTGGTTCTCTGGCCACCTGGGTGGCCCACCAAGTCCTGCCTCGTTTCCATGGAGACAGGTGGGGTAGCCTAGCCCCAAGTTTGTGCTAAGGGGTGGACGCGCCCTCTTTTTTTATTCTGTTCTTGCCTGAGCTATTGATGTGCTTGACTTAGGTTGGCTTTGGGGGGAGGGAATGAACTTGAGAATAACACAAAATAAAAAAGAATGGCATCTCATACTAAATCACTTTAACTTTTATGGTGCTGTGTGCCCCATTTCCTCACAGAGTAGTTCTTTTAGTAGCTTACCAGTGGGTATCTGGGTCCTGCGCCCCCCACACCCTCACTTTATCCCTGTAAGTATGCTTTCCTTCTCCGCCTTCCTCTAATAACTTGATGGTTTCTCAGAACAGGTCAGAAACCACTGAATCCCCTTTAAGTGTTCCTGTGAGGAGTCTGGGCCCCCAGAGGGGAGGTACCTGGGCCCAGGTCATGGCAGGGTGGGTGGCTGGGACCCAGAGATCTGGATTCCAGGATCCTCTCACAGGCCCCTGGGTAGGTAGGGGACAGAATAAGCTCAAGATTGAGGACATCCGATCTCAGAGAGTGAGGAGTGGCCCAAGGGCCCAGCCCCAGAGATGACCCTCAGGTCTGTGATACCCTAACCTCACCTTCCCTAGTGCCAAGGCCAAGGGGGAGCCCTGCCCTTGCACTCTTCCCCTTGGCTTGTCTTCTTGGGGCCCTCTGTTCTGCCTCCTTTAAAGCTAATGTTTATTGGGAAGGAGGTCCCTTGCAAGCATCTTTGAGGTTCTTGGCAACCTGGTTTGTGTAAAAAGGTTGGGGTTGTGGGATCATAGCTCATAACAAAGTACTGTCACGTTTGAAAAACTGCTAGGCTGGACGGAAGGGAGAAGCCTCGTGTAGCATGGTGTCCCTTGGAGCCCCCAGGGACTCCCTAGACCCCACATGCGCCCACTGCGCCCTTTCATTCCCCCACTCAATGGAGCTAGCACTATTTGCGAAGCATAAGGCGAGGGGTTCTAAACATCTCCAGGTGCGCCAGCACCACCAGCATCATGTAGGGGTTTGTTAGAAATGCAGATCTCAGGCCTTAATCGAGACCTATGAATTAGAGTCTGCTGGACGTGGAGATCCTCAGGTGACCACTCGCATGGCGTGTTGGCGTTTGAGAAGGTCTACTTGAAACCACACCCTGAATCTTCACAAAACCCCCTTTATAGACGCAGACACTGAAGTCCAGGGAGGGGCAATGGCCAAGCACAGGTAATGTTGTTCATGGTTGGGGGGCTGGGGTTCAGACTCTGACCTTCCTAATGCCAAAGGACTCTGGAGGATGAGAGGATTTGAACAGGACAAGACCGTGGAGAAGGGCCTTTGGGAAGCAGGGACAGCTTGAGCCCAGAGGTGCGAGACCGGGGTGAGACGAGATGCTCTCAATGGCTGTGAGCCTGGGAAGCAGTTTGTTCCTTGGACAGTGGCCTTGGCTCTTATCTGGAGGGCAATGGAGAGCTGTTACCTGGGAACACGACAGATTGTCACGCTCTCCACCTGAGACTCGTCACCCCAGCAGGTCCTGCATTGCAGGAGCAGTTGGGACTGAGGCGTGCGTGTCCTTGGGACGTTTTCTTGAAGAGCCTGGTAACAACTCTACCCTGGCCTCATACCTGAATTATCTAGCCCAGTAAATATGAAGATGATGGGAGGTAGGCAGTCCCATGGGGGCTTGGACTAAAAGGACACAGGTGGGGACTGTAGAAGAAGCCCTGGATAACCAGGTGTGTGTGCCCTGAGTCATCTCTTCCTCTTTCTTTGAGACAGAGTCTTACTTTGTCACCCATGGTACAGTGCTGTGACGTCATAGCTCACAGCAACCTCAGACTCTTGGGCTCAAGGGATTCTCTTGCCTCAGCCCCCTAAGTAGCTGAGACTACAGGCACCCACCATAATGCCCTGCTATTTTTATTTTATTTATTTACTTATTTTTGAGACAGAGTCTCACTATGTCATCCTCGGTAGAGAGCGTCACAGCTCACAGCAATCTCAAACTCTTGGGTATAAGTGGTTCTCTTGCTTCAGCCTCCCAAGCAGCTGGGACCACAAGCACCTGCCACAATGCCCGGCTATGTTTTGGTTGTAGTTGTCATTGTGGTTTGGCAGGCCCGGGTTCGAACCCGCCAGCTCTGGTGTATGTGGCTGGAGTCCTAGCTGCTGAGCTACAGGCTAATTTTAGAGACAAGGTCTCGCTCTGGTTCAGGCTGGTCTTGAACCTGTGAGCTCACCCACCTCAGCCTCCCAAGTGCTGGGATTATAGGCGTGAGCCACCATGCCCGGCCCCACCTGCAGTTTCTTCATCTGCATCTCGAGGACTTGGTTACCTTCCTGGGCCACTTTGAGCCACCTTTGTGGATATATTCCTATGTGTCACTGCTCTCCCCAGGGTATGGGGCTCAGAATGGGCCCCTACCACAAATTGTGCCTGATCAGCAGGAGACCAGACTGTCTTTCCCCTCCCTGGTGCTGGGCAAACTACATCTAGTAATGCAACCCACTTTCTGTACGATTAGTAGAGAGTTCATTAGCCTCAAGCATAATGGAATGAGCAGTGGGATCCAAAACAGGAAACTGAAGTTCTACCTGTCCCCTGATTCTGTTCCAGGGTCACTCAGACACAGGATCATTTCCTCCATCCCTGCCCCAGGCACCTCATGGCCACCCCCCATCAGCATCCTCACAGCTGATGGCACTTCCTAAATCAGCAAGTTCTTTTAGATCCAGAAGCTTGTGTCTTTCTTAGGCCAAGCCTGTGAGATAGTAGGGTTTTTATCCCCATTTTGCAGATGGGAAGATGGAGGAAGGTCAAGTGACTTGCCCAATCACATAGCAAGCCAGGCTCAGGACTGAAGCCAGAACCCAGGGCTCTTCACTTTGAGTCTACAGCTCCTTCCACTTTACAATGCAGAGGACTTTATACAGCCCGCCTTGGGGCACGTTCTAGATTGTGAGATTCAGGACGTGAAGCCCAGTGACCTTCGGGGTGCTGAGTGTGGGGCTGGCATCTTGCAGGTGTTCAGGAATTATTTGTCAACTCTGCTTGTGTTCATCTCCCGTCAGACGGGGAGTTCCCTGAGGGAAAGGGTGACTATTTTTTTTTTTTTTTTTGAGACAGTCTCACTATGTTGCCCTCAGTAGATTGCCACGGTGTCACCGCTCACAGCAACCTCAAACTCTTGGGTTTAAGCGATTCTCTTGTCTCAGAGTCCCAAGTAGCTGGGACTACAGGCGCCCACCACAATGCTTGGCTATTTTTTTGTTGCAATTGTTTAGCTGACCCGGGCTGAGTTTGAACCTGCCACCCTTGGTGTATGTGACTGGCACCATAACCATTGTGCTACGGGTGCCGAGTCCTGGAGAGGGTGACTTTTTTTTTTTTTCAGTTTTGATTGGGCCAGGCTTGAACCCGCCACCCTGGCATATGGGGCTGGTGCCCTACTCCTTGAGCCACAGGCGCCGCCTGGAAAGGGTGACTCTAATCCCTTCCCACCCCACTCCTCCTAGAGCCTAGCGCAGGTTGGGAGAGGAGGTGTGGGTGAGATGTATTAAGTGGGTGCTCTAGTGCTGACAGAGCAGCTTGTGTCTGCCCCGCCACCCCACTACCCCTCATGTGCCCCTGTCTTTGGGAGACTGTTTTCTACTCTCACTCTTCTATTCCTAGCAGCCTCTTGTCTTCTTGCTGTACCTAATGCTGCTCCCTCTAGGCCTGCCTGTCTCTGGGCTCCTCCTGCTGAACTGAGCCACAGACACACACAGCTGGGCACCCAGGGTGATGGTGGGTGTCCTGGGACAGGGCCACTGCACTGCTCCCTCCCTGACCCCACCGCTATTCTGTAGACAGTCTGATCTTTAATGTGAGGACAGCCTGGAAAAGAAGGAGCCCTGGCCTGTGGCCTCTGTTCTTAATTCTGGGTGACCTTGCACAGTGGGGAGGGGTGTGCTCTGGAATAAACCTGTCCAGGCTTGAATTCTCATTTTGCTTCTGTTAGCTGCTTGATCTGGGACGAGTCACTGCACTTGTCTGAGCTTCAGTTTCCTCATCTTTTAAATAGGGTAATAACAGTACCTGCTTCCTAAGATTTGGGAGGATTGAATAAATTAACACCCCAAAGTGCTTGGACAGAGCTTGACAAATACTGGTTATTACTATTCTCTGGGTCTCAATTTCCCCACCAGCACAATGAAGGGGCTGTGCTTCTTGCTGTTCGCTGAGGCCGCCCTTGGCTCCCCCATTCGAGGATTTAGGCTCTGGGCAATCACGAGATATTCTTGTTTCTTTCCTTTTGTGGAATTCTCAGTGCAGGATCATATGCAAGATTAATAAATAAATGAATAAAGAAATAAATAATGCCTTTCATTTGTGCCATGTTGAACAGCTTTCAAAGTGCTTTCTCCTCCATTAATTATCTCAATCGCATCTCATACAGGCCCCGCAAAGTAAGTGGCTCAGGGATCATTACTGTCGTTTTCAGATGAAGAAGGAGAGAAAGCTTTGGAGAGGCAAAGTGACTTGCCCAAGGTCATGCAGTTACTTGACGACAGATGAAAAGAGGTAGAAAAGAGAAGCTCAAAGACAAAGGGAGGCTGACAGAGGCTGGGAGGGGAGAGAGCCAAAGTAGAAATGGGGCTGAGAAAGGAGCTATTTGCCAAAGCCAACCTTAGAGTTGTGGTACTTCTGCTTTAGGGTTTCTTGAGTATCTGACTTTTGGGTAATTTTCTTCCATCTGCTGTGACTGGGCTGGTGGCTGGGACTCAGTCTAACCTTTGGCTAGAAATTAGCAAAATACAAGGCAGCATTTATAGAGATATGGTGCTCAGAGCAAAGGAGGTGAGAACCTACTCTGGGCGGGACACTACTGTCCGGTCCTAGGCACTGCACTTTGAGATGGATTTTGACAAACTCGAGGTGGGTGGTGAAGAGTCTGAATCCTGAGCCATCTGGGGCAAAGTAGGAGGAACTGGACTCAGGGGAGAAAAGGCTGTCTTCACATGGCTGAAAGAGCCTGAACTTTCTGCAAAGCCCCCAGGGAGCAGACACAGGACTAATAAGGAAGATACCAGTAGAAAATTTTATTGCAACAGGGGAAGAACTGGTTAATTTCTGCTGTCAAGCAGTCTTGGATCCCCCTCTGTTCTCCTTCCCCGCCAGCTGACGCTGAGGCTCACTGTCCTCACTCCTCTTTTGGGCTCTCTCCTTGTCCTCACCCCTCCATGAAGCCCTCTCCAGGGTGCAGGAGTCAGATGGTCCCACACACTTGCGGTTCTTCCCAGGAACGGAGAGCTCCCTGCAGGTGGGCCATGTACTGGGGAACTCCTGCTTGGGTTGCAGGCTGACAATTGAGGTCCCTCTCAGCTCCAAACACAAGTCATGCAAGGCTCGGTGCAGGGAAGGCCATTGGGAAACCAACAGTGCTTGTTTTTGAAGACAATGGTGGTGTAGAATTAAAACACTCTCTTCTCTGAGCTGGGAGCTGCTGAATATTGAAGGCCAGGATCACTGTGCACTGGGCCAGTTGGGAGGTGGGGTAAGGGAGGGATCAGACAGAGATGGGGACGGGGGTTCTGGGATCCAAAAAGCAGACAGGGGATGAGAACTCTAAGTCGGGGGGTGGGAGAGGGGCAAGGAGATGTGTGTGCCCCGGCGCTCTGTCTCCAGGTCCAGGGCTCCATTTGGAGTCTGTGGTTCTCTCAGCCAAAGGTGCTCATCCCCGATGAAGTGAAAACAAGGCGATTACAGTGGGTGTTTGGAAATTCTGAGCTTCCCCTTGGAGACCACATCGACTGGTGGCAGGAATGGATGTTTAACAGAGTGAGGATGAGAAAGGCTTAAAAAAAAAAAAAAACCCAGCTTGTCAGCAGTAATCGGCTCCTGCATGGCTCTCTCTCTGCTGGGGTCCAGGCTGCCTCACGGTGAGATAATTTGCCTTTAAGAGGCTTTATGGCTTCTGCCACTGCCGTCTAAGGGATGAGGACACAGGTGCCTACTGCCTTAACTTGGCGCTCTGTGGCACCTCCATCCACCTTGGTCATTCCACTTCTGCAAAGACAGGCAACCTCCAAAAGGGCTCTCTCTCTGATGCAGTTTTTCTTTTTATCTCTTTCCCTTAATTTCCCATCCCTTCCCATCACTGGGAGCTCTGGGGCTCCCTGCTTTCCAGTATGAACCCCCAGCCCATGGTAGGGGGCAAGGAGTGGGAGGTTGTGGGGGTGCAGGTGGGTGCTCAGCATAGCACTGGTGTCTCCCCCCAACCTCAACTGATTCTAACTTAGACTTAGCAAATAAAAATACAGGACAGCCAGTTAACTTGAATTTCTGATAAGCAACCAATACATTTTAATATAAGTATAGCCCACACAAGATTTGAGATATACTAAAATGAGTTATTACTTGTCTGAAACTCAGATGAACAGGCATCTTGCATTTTATCTGCAACCCTGCTCCATCTTCCTGCCTCTGGGAAGGCCTTTTAGTATGCCACTGTCTGGGAAGGCACAGCTCCAAATCCCAGTCCCAACCATTTATAAATAAGAACAGTGGTCCTACCTCCCAGTAACAGAGAGACCGTAATACCTGACGGCCTTCAGGAAGCTTCAGGACGGCCCCCAGGAATTAGTGATTGTTGCCATCACGGTCTAAGAAGGATTTATGTGTATAAACATGCAGGCACCGTGTTTAGAGATCATGAAAGTGAGGCCGGGAGCGGGAGACGGACCAGCCTTCAGTGCTCTGCTGGCAGAGCAGGCCTGGGCTGGGGCCTCCTGACTCCTTGTACAGTGCTCTTCTCACTCCGTGCACGTCCTGAAACAGCCAGCTTAGTTGCTGCATTTCAGTTGGGAAAAGGTGGAGGTGGGTGCAGTGGCCAAGGCCGAGGAAGGGGACAGAGGAGACTCCACTGGTGACAGACTTGGGTTTTCATTTTTGCCCTCATGGCTTCACTCCTTCTGTCCACTCTGAAGCCTGCTGCCTGCCACAGGCCCCCTGTACTTGAGAAGCATCCTCTCCAGAGTGCTCCCTACTAGAACTTTTGGCTGCTGCTAAATTAATTTCAAGCTGAGAGCACACAGGTCTGGAGGCTGCAAGTGGGAGCTCAGGCAATAACTTTGGGAGAGTTTGATTCAACTCCTGCTGCTCTGAACAAGGCCCTCAGGTTGATGGGCCCACAGATGGCACAGTGCTCAGGGCAAAGGGAGATAACCCACTCCCTGCTGGACTCCTATACCCAGTCCAAGATGCTGCACTTTGAGATGGACTTTGACAAACCGGAAGTAGGTGATGGGGAGTCTGAATCCTGAGCCATCTGGGGCAAAGCGAAAGGAACAGAACTTTGGGAAGAAAAGGCTGGTGGGGGGTGGGGGTTCTGCACTGTCTTCACACATTACAGAGAACCTGGACTTGCTCTGGAGGCCCCACGAGGAAGGAAGAGAACTGATGGGTGGAAGGAACTGGGGCAAAGCATGGGCCCTCCTGTTCGCAGAAGCGGGGGAGTGGTTCTGACTCCAGTCTCGGTTCATCCGCATGGCCTTGTGCAAGTCGCCGGCTCTCTCTGAATCCCAGAGCATGCTAGATTATGTTGAAGGCTCCCTCCAGCGCAGAGTCTAACTCGGAGTCCATTAGTTGATTCCACTGTAAGGAAGCTGAGGGGAGAGACCCCACCTCATTCTGCTTTGTACTCCCCTACCCCCTGCCTTGCTTCACAAAGATGTGCCCGTTGTTGGGGTGTAAAGAAGAGGGAGATGCATTTATGCAAAGCATGGCTCCAAAGCCCCCTCCTGCCTGAAGACTTTCAGGGTTCTCTTGAGCACTCTGTCTTGTTACACTATGAACTCCAGTGCTGACCCCACCAACCTGTTTCCCTCAAGCTTATTCTCTTTGGGTAGGGCAATCATGACCTTTCTGACCTGAGCAGATGAGCCCAACCCCCCACTGCTGTTGCCCAGTGCCTACCAGACTGAGCTTCACTCTGCCCCAGAAATGCCAGATCTTCAACCACCGCTGTCCCCCCTTACCTGTAATGCCATTTCTCTTCCTTGAGTCCTAACTTGTACCCGCTCATCCTTTTAAGACTCAGCTCAAATGCCTCCATAAAGCCTTCCAACCCTGCCCCATCATCCGGCTTAGTCACTTCCTTCTTGATGTCCTGGGGAGGGCTCCTGTCTGTGTTATATATAGCACCCACCGTGCCATGTGCCAGGGTGTCTATCTGCCCACCCTCTCTCTCTCTCAGCCTCGATCTCCTCAAGGACGGGGATGATGCCACTTCCATCTCCCCATCCTCAGTTCCCAGCACACACACGTGATGCTGAAGGCTCCTTCCTCCTTCCTCCACATTTCCGTTTTAATGTCCAACCTCAGCGAGCCCTCCCTGCCACCCATTTCAAGAAGACTAGTTCTGTTATTTTCCTCTTATGGCACCCTGTTCATTTGCTTTGAGGAAAACCGTGATCTGGAATTTAAGGCCGAATGAATCGTTGATGTGTTTGTTTTCTGTCTTTTTCTCCGTCTTGTTCCATGCTGTATCCCCACCCCCCGAGGGGAGTCTGGCACACAGCACGCACGCAGTAGAGATCTATTGAGGGAAGGAGCGAGTGAGTGACTGTAAGTGCCTGGAAGACATCTATTGCTCTGCCAGGCCAATATCCATCCATCCCTCCTCCTTCTGGTGGCAGCCCTGTGATCGTCCTTTGGGAACCACCCCTCCCTCTCTCAGTCTGCGCTGTGGCGTGAGTCTGACCTCGTGCACGGTCACAGAGCCAACCCCACCCCTCCGCCTGGCCCATCACAGCATCCTTCTCTCCACCTGATTGTGGGCCCTGGGCCACACTCTTCCAGGGAGACCCAATCCTGGGATGTTTGCTGCCAATGCGGTGGGATCTAAGCCTGATATTGCCAGCGGGAAAGTCTGTCTGGGAACGATGCCCGCACAGACGGGAAGCTGATTAAGAGACAGAGAGAGACAGATTCTTGACAACGGCATTGGGGCGCCTAGATCCAGATGTGCCTGAAGCTACTCCCAGACTTTCCAGTTCCACAAGCCAATGAGTTACCTTTTCTGCTTAAGCTGATTTGAGTTGTAATTTATTACGAGAACTGGAACAGTCCTCATTAGTACAGATCAGGAAAGTGTCTCAAATCTTCTTTTTATTCTCATCTAGCATCTAACAGGGCCTGGCATACCATAGGTACTCAATAAATGTTTTGAGGAAATAAATGATCACAAGCATTGCAAGGGGATGAACAGTGTCTAATTCGCTTTGGAACTGTTCCCTTTTTCTCTCCAGGTAAGTGTTCAGTATAGTAGGCACACCATGAGTGTTGGTTAATCCCAGTTGGATGAGATTCATTGCTTCTTCCCTTCTTCCTCCTTCGCTGTTAACTCCCTGTTATCAGCGGCCACTGCCTCTCATTCCTGTCCCCTTTTTGGTTCCTGGATTCTCATTCTCTCATTCTCCTTTCAGTTAGTAATTTCAGTGATTTGCAATTTATCACCCATAATAGGTCCATGTCCTTGGTCTCAAAATAACCTGGGAAAAAAAGTGAATACTAATAAATAAAATCGTAGGTATTTTGTATGCAAGGGCTAATGGACTTCCAGCCCACTGTGTTGTTTACCTGAACTATTCCATTCCACCTTACTCTCCAGGGAGGGAAAGGGGGACAGTCCTCTGCTAATGCCCCACTTCTCACCAGCTCGGGAAGCAGGACACAGGATCTTGAACCCCATCAACCATGGGGAAGATACTCCAGTGTTGGACATTGGCGACCCGTGAAAAAGAAAACTTTTTATCATCATAAATTTTGAACACATCTAAAATAGAGACAATAATAGAATGATTCACCGTCAGCCTCAATCAATTCACAGCCAATCTTATTTCATCTCTTTGCCCACCCACCTCCCTCCTTCCCACCCCTGCTTACTTTCAAGCATATCATTTTATGTGGCAATATTTTAATATGTATTTGTAGAGGATAAAAACTCTTTTAAAACTGTGAGCGGTCTACCACTAGCACGCTGTTGTGGGTTGTTATAGTAATGACCATTAATGAACCACGACTTTCAGTGTTTGTGAAGTCCCCGCCCACATTGATTCTGGGTTGGACAATGTAACTTTCCCTGGCCAGTGGGACAAGAACAAATAGAGTACAAGGGAGAGGCACAGAGAGCAGTATCCTTAAGAACAAAAGAGAGAGGGAGGGAATGAGATAGCCATTTCTGTTGAGGCCCATGTATAGGCCATCCCAACCACATCATGTAGGGTAGACATGAGCCACAGACCAAGTGACCTGGCCCATATTGGAGACTGGAAGAATGATGAGTAAACCAAACAGGTGCTGGTGTAAGCCACTCAATTTTGGGGATGGTTTGTTGTGCCTTAACAGCTAACTGATGCACACACCAAAGAGCAAACATTAATTCCTTCATTTCACCAAATGCCTCATCAGTGTTGAAATTTCTTTCATTGTCTCCTAGACTTTTTTCTTTCGCACTTTGCTTGTTATTATTGGGATCCAATAAGGCCTATATTTTTTGATTGATTGATACATCTCTGAAGTCTCCTTTAACCTACAGTTTCCACCTCCAATCTTTTTTTTATTCTTCCTTTCTGGGTCCTTTGTCCTGTAGATTTTTTTCCCACAATTGGATTTTGCTGAATGCTATGGTGCCCATGTAATGGTTGCTTTGTCCCTAAATTTCCTGTAAATGGGCAGTTAGATAAATCCGGAAGCTTGATCACATTAAGACTGGATTTATTTTCGCTGAGGCCACTATGTAGGTGGTATTGTGTTCCTCCATCAGGAGGTAGCAAGTCTAGTTGTTTTTCTTAGCTCTACTGATCCATTAGTAGTTACAAAATGATACAGCAGTTATTCATCCTTCATTAATCCTTTATTATCTTGTTATTTATTTATCACTTATCAATACTGTAATATGTCAGTATAAATTTCTTCTCGTAAAGTATCTGATCACCCAGTCGCATCATTTACATAGGAAAGGCGGGAGAAATGTTTGATTCTTTCCTTTTGCTTTCCAGTTTTCAAAATAACGAGTTGGTTCCCCTAGCATCCTCCAGAGATCATCAACAAGGTTGATTGTATTTTTTGAATATCATAATAGACTCACAAATTTAAAAATTTTGATGTGCTTTAATACAGGGTAGTTATCACCCTTATTAATGCTTAAATAACACCACCTTCCACCAGTGCGAGCCTATTCAAATTGGCGCCCTTGACATTTTGATGCAAACTTGGTAATCTTTGATAATGTTTAATAGTTTCTTCATCTCTGGCTTGAAGATACTCTGGCTTTTTTGGTATTTTTTCCTGTCTTGTCCTGGTTTTAGAATTAGCCTTTTTCCCAAGAATACTCAGTTTCTTTTGATATCGTTATACATGGCGTTTCATAGGTTACCTATGATAGAAAAAAGCTTTGATAGGCGTTTTTCATTAGATCAGAAAGGCCAAATATTTTCTACGAGGTCAAGCTATTTGGCACGGATAAGTGGTTTTCCCAGAAATAAATTTGGAAAATTCCATCAGGAAAGAGCATCTCCTTCCCATGTTTGCAAAAAACAATGGCCAACAGAGATGACGCTTGTTGGGGAACCACTATTTTCCACAAAGAAGAAGAAATCCTTCTTTTGTAAGCACAGTAGCCCAAGAAAGTGTGATTTCCGCACCCATTGATTTTATGTGCTGGAGGTCTAGAGATGGGGAGAACTTGGTCTCAGTCCTGTTGGGGCCCTTAGAGCTAAGTCATAGAACATGCACCCTCTCCCTGGGGAGGCTGAGCTGCCCTCTGAGGAGCAGAGATGCCTGGGAGTCCCACTGCATCTAGGTCAGACTCCTCTTTCTATTACTAGCACCTGGGCAATTAGCTTTTCTCTTCTGAGGAGTGGAGATAACCCAACTACTTCCAAACACATTTTGAGGAGGAAATTGCGTGGAGACAGCAACAACTTGGCTGCTCAGCTTGGTCTATTTTCCTTCGCTTTTTCCATCCTTGCTGTGAACTCTACAGCTTTCACACTTTTTCCATTTGGTTCCTCCCCTAAATTAAAGTGCCACATGTGTCCAAAAGCTCTGTCACTGCTTTCAGGGGACTGAGGTGGGGTCATAGGAAAAAGGTATAGTGAAACCTTTATCTAGAGCCTCCGGGATCCCAAAGCTGGTCCCCAGACTCACATAGCCCCCCTGTGAGGTTCAGCAGGGTCTGGTATCTGTTTCTTCTGGGGATATAGTCTGGTTTGGGTTTTTCTGTCCTCCTACCCTAGATGATGTTGAATTTGATAATGCCAGCATAAAAATAAAATACAATTTTTTTTTTAGAGATGGGTGTCTCCTGTTGCACAGGCTGGATTTGAACTCTTGGGTTCAAGGGATCCTCCTGCACCAGTTTCTTGAATAGCTGCGGTTACAGGTGCATCCCATTACTCCCAGCTGCTCAATAATAATTATAGGTAATGTGCACTTAGCTCTTTGTATGTGCCAGGCTCTGTTCTGAGTGTTATATACGTGTTTCTATTTGTCTGAGCTACTATCATCTCCCTTCCAGATCAGGTAACGGGGCTCCCTGACTTTATCCTTACTGCCCTATCATCTCTTCTTCACATACCACTCCCCAAGGGCTTTCAGTGACTTTTATCTCATTCAGAATAAGAGGCAATGTATGGGCAATGGACGCCTCCGAGCCCTTCATCATCTAACCTCTCACTACTGTCATTTTTCCCTTTCCCTCCTCTATGGCTGCACTCAGGTATTCCTGCCGTACAGTTTGCCCAGGCTGCTCCATCTGTCTGGAACACCCACCCTACCCTATTCTGTCACTTTCTTCAGGTCTTTTCTCCTTGGTGAGGCCTTCCATGGATCGCTCTGTATGTAATCGTGCCCTCCCCATCCTGTTAACTTCTAGTCCCGTTTCTTCATAGTATTTCTACCACCTCCCATATTATGTATTTGCTTCTTTGTTAGTATTTATCTTTTCTCCCTACAATGTAAACGCCATGAAACTAGGAATGTTTATCTGTATACCAAGCACAGAAGACAGCGGCAGGTACATAATAGAGAATCAATAAATATGTGTTGAGTGAATGAATGAATATCAACTCACATAATAATCACAACAGGTCTGACTGGTTTTTCCAGTTCTTTTAAGTAGATGAAGAAGCCAAGGCAAAGCTATAACCCACCTTAACCAGCAATTTTCTTAAGATAACAGAGCAAGGAAGGGAAGAGATGGGATGGGCTGATCAGAACAGAAAATGGGTACCAATTCTGAGACTCCATGGGCCAAGCCCACCTCTTTCCTTCCTTCCCGTCCACCATGGTGTTTTACAGGGATTCCCACATCCACCTGGCATTCTTCCATGAGCCCAGGTCTGCCCTGGAATTCAGGCTAGCCACAGCAGGAGGAAAGCCGAGGCCTCCTCAGCCTCCATGCTGAGCAGCCAGCTCCATGCACACCACCTCCCTGCTGCTGCGAGCCTGCTCAAGCTGTCCCAGCAGAAGGATCCTCCATCTCTGCAGACTCCAGAGATGTTTGGTGCACTCACCTGCTCCAGAGTGCACCAAACGGAAGATGAAAGGAGGTGACGGGGAGAAGAGGCAACCTGGCTAAGGTCTTCACTCCTCCTGAAAGATTTCCCATCTCCAGCCCAGAGATCTGAGATGCCCAGGGGTGGAGGGGAGGAGGGATCTGGAGCAGAACCATTGGACTGGGTCCATGTGATGTTGCCTCTAAAATGGCCACATGAACATTCTCTTTGACTTTTTGTTTTCAGTTTCGAAAACTGAATTTATTTTTAGATTTACGTCCAGAAAGGTAGTGTACAGTTCTGTGGGTTTTGGCAAATGCATAAGGTCACACGTCCACCACCACAGCACTGCTGCAGGATACTTCCGACACGCCCCCAAATTCTCTTGTAGTCTCCCTTTTCCCCAGGCCTCTCCCTAGTAATCACTGAGGTTTCATCCAGCCCTACAGTGTTTCTTTTTCCAGAAAGTCATTCATGTTAAGTGGAAACACGAGCAGAAAGCCTTGTGGGTCAGGATTCTTCCACTTAGTAAAATGCATCTGAGATTCACCTAAGATGTGGTGGCACCTATCAGTAGTTTGTTTCTATTTAGTGCTGAGTAGTTTTCCATCACATAGATGCACTGTAGTTTGTTTATCCAGGTCCCCGTGGAAAGGCACTTGAACTGTTTCCAGTTTTTGCCAATTATGAATAAAGTTGCTATAAACATCCATGTGCGGATTTTTGGTGAACATAAATGTTTGTGGGAGGCCAAGGTGGGTGGACTGCTTGAGCTCAGGAGTTGAAGAAAATTAGCCAGGTATTTTGGTGGGCACCTGTAGTCCCAGCTACTAGGGAGTCTGAGGCAGGTGAATCACCTGAACCCAGAGTTTGAGGTTGCTGTGGGCCATGAGGCCACCACACTATGCCAAGGGCAGAGTGAGACTCTGTCTCAAAAAAAAAAGCATGTGTTTTCATTTTTCTTTTTTATAGGCCCAAGAGTAACATACTTAACTCTGTAGTTAACTTATGGTAATTTATATATTTTAGTAACTGTAAGCTATATTATTTATGCCCCAGTAGGGTGCTTAGACAGTACCAAATTATTTTCCAGAATGGCTGTACATTTTGTTTTCCTACCAGCCATGTTCAAGAGTTCCAATCCTCATCAGTACTTCATATTGTCAGTTAAAACATTTGTAAAGCTGCTCTAGCAGGTGCATCGTGGCCTATGACAAATTACGTGGAGCATCTTTTTACACACCCATACTAAATACCCCTATATCAAAATGCTCTTTGATTTGTGTTAAGTTGTCATGTATCCCCATAATTTGCTCTCTTGTTTGAGGGATCAGGGGGGAAACATTAAGGTTGCTTTATCAAGAGCCTTTGCCAAGCATTGGCAAGGTTTGCAGGGGGGTTGTTGTCTAGAACTAAGAACCACAGCAGAGCTGTATTCTATGTTTAGTGGCTAAGAAAATTCTTCAAGACTATCTAGTCTAATCCAATTCTCTGCTTCTTCTAAATAAAAAACCCTGAAGTCTAGAGAGAAGATTATGCTCAACATCCCACAATGAGAGGGTTGCTGAATTAGATCAAGACCTTAGATTGATGAATTTCACTTCTAAAGATCCCAAGCTCTTTCTGACATAGACCTTTGGTGTTGTGTAAGATGCAAAGGACATTACATGTGGTCTTAATCCTGGAAAAGTTTTGAGGAGAAACAGAAATTTTGAGGAAGAGAAGATAAATATATACATGTGTTTCTCAGTTGCTGAAAATACTGGAGGAAATGGAGGGAAATGATGAAGTTAGCTAAGCAAAGCTTCCTAGAGGAAGCTGGGGCCAGGTTCTCTTCCTAGAGCCCTGGGGTCTGGTTTGGAAGGGAAGCATCAAGGCCACGTGTTGGTCACTGTAGCCACGTGGGACAGCTCTATTTCTCATGGGCCTGTGTATAACAGGTGGGCTCACAGTACACGGGACCATGATCATTTTCCTTGTGTATTTTGTGGCAATATACACAAGCAACTATAAGGCTCAAAGTGAGTTTTTGCGTGGTATATTTTTGCAGTGACTTTTGAACTCTAGCTTAACCCTGAATCTTCTTCATCTTATCTCCTGGGCCTCCAGAGGAGAGTACCTAGGTGACCCCCTCAACCCAAACTGCACCTGCCAGAGCTTAAATCCAGTGAGCAGTGAGTTTCTTAGATTTGCTTCTAGTTGAAATCAATATTTGCTGAGAAGAATGCATCTTAATTTCAGCAGCCAGTTCTCGGGGCGAGAATTGCTCTAAAACAAACCTCCAAACCCACAGACTTAATGCGTCCTAGTTCAGTTGTTTAGTAAATCTTTCTGTACAGAGAAAAATCCATTAGCTGTCAGGGGCAGGGATGGGGGTGGGGAGAGGAAAAAGGGAGTAAAACCGGAATGAGGCCTCTGCAGCAGAGATGGGGACTTAGACCCCACAGAGACCCTTGTGAGTCTTTAGCCAGGGCCCCAGGCTCAGCCCGGGACTTCCCCAGATCACTGCAAACTGGGAGGTGCCACCAGCACATCACTGATAGAATGAATGGAAAATGGAATGAGACCCCTTCCCCAGTGCCTGCCTGGGGAAGTGTTTTCTAATTGCCAACTGTCCCGTTCTCAATCTACAAGGAGGCGATTGATTTTCTTTTCAGCAGGGCTGGGGGAAAGCAATCATTTACCCCAGAACATGGGCTTTAATGAATCCGTGAGATGTATGAGGTCACCCTGATTACATCTTCCCCTGACAGCCTGGGATGGCTTTGCAGCTCTCAAAGGACTTACTGAATCCGGAGGTTTTCAGAATCCAGTTCCTTCCCCGGCTCCCCTCACTCTGCTGACTCAGGCTGTGCTTCAGGGCTTTTCACCTGGAAGGCAGGAGGCTTGGGTCCAGGCAAGGAGAGCCACTGGAGACCTGGAGTCACAGTGACCTGAGTCGGAGTCCAGCTATCTACTTTCTACCTGTGTTGCTCTAGGTTACAGATTTACCCTCTCTGAGCCTATTTGCTCATGAATCCCTATGAGGGTAGAGTTGGTAACAGGATTCAAGGTCACATACTTAAAGCAGCCAGCTTATAGTCGGTGAGGAAGATAAAGTAAAAGTAATTGCCACTTTAGCACCTCAGTTTATCCTCTGTATAACGGGTCGAATTAATTTAATTAGTTTCATAATGACGAGAGGAGAGAAAGGGGGAAGGATAAACCTATTATGGCACAGAAACCAGCAAGAAAGGGGAGTATGGAGGTCCTTCCTGGTAAAATGCTAGAGATTAGAAGCAAACTCAACAGACAGGAGCAATGTCTGTAGGAGATGGAGGGAAAGCACGCCCCTCCGCATTGGAATCTTGGACTAACGGGTCCCAATTAGGATCTCAGGTGTTTAGCTTATCTCTTCATTTTACAGCTGGGACGAACAACACTCAGAGAGGGACAGAAACTTGTCTGGGGTCACAGCATACTGGTAATGGTGCAGTCTCACATTCAGGGATACAGGCTGCAGGCCCCATCCTTTTCTCCTTTTGTAAGTTCCCACTATGTATTGATGAAGGGGGAGGAGGGAGGAGGGAGGGAGAGGTATTTTTACCTTGAATTATTTTTATTAAATGTCACAACGGCTTCGCAGCACTTGGGATCTGAGTAGACAAATCAATGAAAATAATTACAGCGAACATCCTGCCTTCCCACTTCCCTCCTCCTTCCACTCCCACAGCTCCCTTGGACTTGCAGAGAGGCTGGCTAACTCAGCCTTGCACTTGAGCCCTGGGGGCAGTGAGGGCAACAGGCGCCTCCAACCTCTGCCTTCCCTTTACTTTGTTTGCAGGCGGCTCTGCAGGACTCTGGGCTCGAATCCTGGGGACAGAAGCAGCAGCGGCAGCAGCAGTGATAGCAGGAAAAATGAGCCAGAGGCCAGAGAGAGACAAGCAGCTCCTACAGGGCCTCACATACTGGGAAGAAGGCTCTTATTCTCACAGCCCGTTTGTGGCTTAGAAATAAACCTTCTAACGTGCCTTGTATTTCTAGTTAGGTAGCAAGACTGATTAAAGCCACATGGATGAAGTCTTCAGGTGCTACCCATTCTCCACCCATCATCCACCCGTCCCCCACCCATCACCCACCCAGCATCCACCCGTCACCCACCCATCATCCACCCAGCTTCCACCGTCACCCACCCATCAAGCACCCAGCATCCACCCATCATCCACCCGTCACCCACCCATCACCCACCCGTCATCCACCCGTCATCCACCCGTCATCCACCCATCATCCATCCATCCCTCCATCCAGTGACCACTTCCTGAGAATCTATAGAAAATGCCAATAGAGTGGTGAGGGTCTTATATTCCTGATTCAAATTCTCACTCTGCCATTTCAGACTTAGTGTGTGTTCGGACGTCTTCTACTTCCCCTCCAGGTGCACCCCACAGCCTGGTCCAGGAGGCTGTTGGGACTATGTGGACAGGCTCTCTTGCCTCCTGGTTTCTGGCTGGGTTTGTCCCATGGGGAGCGCCAGCAGGAGACGGGAAGGAGGAAGGAGAGATAAGTTGGGGGATTTAATTCTCCATCTTCCTTCCTGAGGAGTACCTAAGGGAAAGGCCATGGCTGCTGACAGGTGGCCCTATCCACACAGCCCCTCTGTCCTTGTGTGATGAGAATCTCCCCTTTAAGTAGAGCCATCTGTAGTCACCCGCCACCAGATACTTCCATATCCCCATAGTTTCCTTATATCCTGTCTATGCCTTTGCAAATAAACCCTTCATTAAACTTTCCCTGTTGGCTTCCTGCTGGGACCTTGACTGATACTCTGGGTGACCCTGAGTACATTATTTTACCGCTCAACTTCTCCATGGGCGAAGTGGCAAAGGAAATCTGCTTCGGAGGATGATGGGGAGGCACTGGGAGGATAGGGGATGTGTCCGAGTTTGCTTAGCTGGATGAGAGGCGGAGCGGAGATGTGACACCTGCGACGACCAGGTCACCACCAGCCTCCTCGCTGTTTGCTGGGATCTGTGGACCCAGGGTGGTGGCCTGGGTATTTTGCGTCTGGCAGTAGAGAATCATGCTGATGGACTCAATGCCCTCTCTAGCCTCTCAGGACCCTCCTGGTCAGAGTGGCCTTGGCACCTTGGACTCATCACTCAGGCAGGGGCTTGAGGCAGTTAGCATTTAGGTAGCAAGACTACCTAGACAGGGAGGCAGTTAGCATTGTCCTTCCCGCTGCTGCAACAGAGTCTGTTAGAGAGGCCAGGCTGTCAATTCCACTCAACACAGCATCCGAGAAAAGGATGCCCTGGTGTTGGCTGATGTTGCCAAGGAAGTACTTGTCAAATTTCCTTCTTTACTGAGCAGATGTTAACGTGCAGGGAAGGGGGGAGTTAGTATTTATTGCACCATCTCCAAGTACCAGGCACTTTACAAAAGAATTCTCTCATTTAATCTCCCAGCAACACGTGAGGCAAGAATTTTCATGCCTGTGTCACAGGCAGGAAACTGAAGCATAGGAAGGTTAGATATGCAAAGTACACAGGTAGTAAGGGTTGGGATAGGTGAGGCACAGCCTAGAGCCCGTTCCATCTGCCCGTCCTAGGCCCGCAGAGCCTTCCCTCCTCCCACAGCACTGGGATAAACAGAAGCAAGTGATCGGTTTTATTTGTTCAGCAATTTATACTTCTTATTGCCTCTCTGGGATCTTGGCCCATCAGACACATGTTTCCTCTCTCCCCCATCTTTGAGGTGTTGTCTTCCTTGACTTCTGCTTCTCAGTATCCAAGTGGATTTAGTTCTCTTGGGTTCTGGAGGTGTGAGCTTTCTCTGCCCGTCAATTCTCTTTCTCTTCCTTGCTCTGCTCCACTCACCTCCAAGGCCTTCCTCACCTATGCGAGTCAGGCTTCTGTCCCCATCAAGCCCTGTCCAGCAAAAAAGGCCACCTAAGATTTCCTAGTTGCTGACGTCAGTGGGAGCTATCTAGTGCTCACCTTCTTCAGCTTCATTCATTCATTTGACAAATACTGGAGGGTTCCTATTCATGCCATGTGCCAGGCTTGATTCTAGGTACTGGAGATAAAGCCCTGAACAAAACAGAATCCAAGCCCCACTGCCCCAGCCTCACATCTGAGTGGATTGGGTGACAGATCATCCACAATGACAGAAGAATGTGTTCATGGCAGCTGATGCTGTGGAGAGAACCCAGAGCAGAAGGAAACCGAGCGGTGGCGAGGCACAATGCTTAGGTGAGTGTGTGAAGCCTCCCCACAAAGGGGAGATTTGTCTGAGAACTGAAGCAAAATGAGGGAGGGAAGGAGACATGATGTGGGGGCAGAGGGTTCCAGGAGAGGAAATCGGAAGTGCAAAGGTCCTGTAGTGGCGGCTACTTGGTGAGTTCAAGGCCTAGCAGGGAGGCTGGTGTTTACAGAAGGAAGTGAGTCAGGGGCTTGAGATGGAGTTGGAATTAACAGGGACCTGGTCACGTGGCCTTGCACACTGGGGTGAGAACCTTGGCTATTACTCTGACTGAGAAGGGGAGGGCTGAAAGGAGGAGTGGTCTGACTTAACGTTTAAAAGGTTCCTTCTGGCTGCTGTGAGAGAATAGACTAAAGGGGACCAGAGGGTGTGACCAGGCCCCTCTGCCACATTTGTCACTGGGGGCCATCCAATCTTTCCAACAGCTCTAGTCCTCTTACCTGATGGTCTAGGCCCCTGACCAGTGCTTCTTGGTCATTGTTACTTTTTATTTTTCTTAAATCATAACT
This sequence comes from Perodicticus potto, assembly GCA_963574655.1. Taxonomy (NCBI): domain Eukaryota; kingdom Metazoa; phylum Chordata; class Mammalia; order Primates; family Lorisidae; genus Perodicticus; species Perodicticus potto. The sequence goes on along the minus strand of CAUYRH010080186.1, from coordinate 101,261 downwards.
GTATACATTAATGCATCTATGGGGTATAATGTGCTGATTTTATATATGATTTGGGATGCTTACATCAAACTGGTTAACATAGTCTTCACCTCACTTAATTATTTGTTGTGTTAAGACTCTGCTCTTAATAGATTTGACATGTGCCCTTGCATCATGCACAATGGATGAGGTCTCACCAATTACCCTCCCTCCACTCGGCCTCTCCCCTTCCTCTCCCCTCCCCTCTCCCCTCCCCTCATTCTCTTCCCTCCTTAATTCTGGGATATAGTTGTATTTTATCATTCGTACGAAAGTGCGGGTGATTATATATTGGTTTCATAACAGTACTGAGTTTACATGCATGGAGCTGGAACACATTCTTCTTACTAAAGTATCTCAAGAATGGAAGATAAAGCATCCTTAGTCCTTGGTGAGAGCTCCTCCTGGCCTGGGTGTGAGCAGTCCCTCAGCCCTGTCCTTGGTCCTGACAGCCCTCAACCTCTCCAGTAAGGACTCACACTCCCCAGCCACGACCAGCTGCACCCACATGACTCTGGAATCCCAATGCCCAGCCCAGGCATTGCTTCTCGGCTCCAGATGTGTTTGCCCAGTTGTCTTCTTAACTCTGCCACACCTCAAGCATTTCTTGACCAAAATGTGCCCATAACTGAAATTTCTCTTTGCTTCCCCCAATTCTGCCCCTTTCCCCATGTTCTTGGGCTCTAGGTGGTCCCCCGCTTTCCCCAGTCCTGCATGCTGGACTGCTGGTCTTCCTCTTACCTGGCCGTGTGCGTCCACTCTTCCCAAGACCTGAGCCCTCCCAGGCTAACTCTGCCCTCTCCATCTCCACCACCACTGCTTCATTTCAAGTGTGCGTCATCACTTATGTGGCTCGCCCAAGCCACTTCCTAGAGCTCCGTAACATTTTTGCAGAGTCTGCAATCTCTCCCTCCCCCAAACTCATCTTTCTTCTACTCATCTTCCAGGGGCTTGGTTTCCAAGATACATCCGGCTACAAGAGTTTCCTGTCAAAATTCTCCAGCGGACTCCAGTTTATTTCCAGATATTAACTCCTATTTCTAGCTTCATCCCTCATGTCTACTTTAAAGCATTTCTAGATCCAGCAAATTCTCACAGTTCCCCAAATTCCTCAGTGGCTTTGTTTATGTGACTTTTCTGCCTTGGGACTTCTTCCCTGTTTCAGCTTCATAAAAATCTTCTTTCCTACCAGATCTCACTCAAAGACCACATCTCTTAATAGACCTTCCTCAGACTTCTGGGCAGAATTATTAACTGCCCCCTCCTTAAGTCTGTAACCCTCTGTTCTTATCTTTATCTTCTATATTAAACCTCCATTTGTGCCAGACATTGTACTGTGATGTGTTTTCATAATTCTGGTCCTCAGAGCAACTCTTCCCATTTTTCAGGTGAGACAACTGAGGCATAGAGGTATTAAGTAATTTTCCCCTTTCACCCAGGGGGCAGAGGTGAAATTGGAACCCAGGTGTTCAGGATCCGGAGCCTCTTGGCCAGCCAGCTTTCCTCACCTCCTTTGGCAAGGCAGCTTTGTCATCTGTTCTCACGTTTCTTCCCCCACTTTGTTCCTCAAAAGCAAGGGCTGTAGAGAAAACTCTATCCCCACTGCCTAGCACAGTGCTTGGCACATCATAGGAACTCACCTAGTGTTTGTTGAGTGAATGTGCTAACACGTGCACGTATAAGTAAGGAAATAAAACTTCCTTCCCTGTTCATTATAACCCCACGGGACCCTCATTAACATCTTCCTTTCACAGCCAAGGAATCTGAGGCTTGGAAGCATGAAAGCAAATCCCCGGCTAGTAAGAGAAAAAGCCGGAGTCACAGCTTCCTGTTTCTTCAGATAGGAGAAATCCAACACTCCAGGGCTTCAGGGTTGGGCTACGACAGTTCCAGGAGCAACTCGCCAAGAAACAAGAAGTTCCCCGAGAGGATGAAGTAATGTTTCCAGAGCTAATACAGCCAGGGTTCTTACTGCATCCTCCTGGGGAGAGAGATTAAGAGCACAGCTGCAGTCCTCATTGGCTCCAGGTGACCAGAGAGCCCAACGTCAGTCCTGCCAGGGGGGTTAACTCTCCCCCTGCGAACATCCTTTGGGCACTGGCAGTGTGCATGGTGCTGTGCGGGGCCCGGCCACATTGCTGAGTTAAAACCACTGGCTGGTTGTAACATCATGGGAAATGAACTCTTCAAAATAAAAAACAAGCAAAAATATGCCATTGCAAGCAGAGAGGAGAGAGAGAGAGAGAGAGAGAGAGAAGGGATCATTGTGGATGCATATTAAGTCGATCTGACACTGTGTGTAATATATTTTCAATGCCAGGCAACTTGTTAGCTTCCTAATATGTGTATTCTGGGATGTTTGCAAATATGTTACAACGCTCAGCAAACAGCTCCGCGGGCATTCTGGAGAGGCTGCTCCCATTTTAAGTTGATGTTCTCTGTGGTGTTTAAATTTCCATCGCCCCTTGTTAACCTAGGCCTAGTGGCTCCTAGAGCAACTCGTCTCACCGTCATCCTGCTTTTGCTATCACAGAGGGACAGTGTGAACAGCTCCCTGTGGAGGGTGCACGCCCACCCTCAGGCTGCCTTAACATTCTGGAGCACCGAGGCTAAAGGGTCCTCTCTCAAGCATTGGGTTCTATGGCCCACTTTATAGCAGGGGAAATCGAGGTCCGCAGAGAGAGTGCAAGTGGCCTGAAGTCACTGGTGCCAGTTAATGCAGAGGGGGGCTCCACTCAGTCCAGCCACCGCCTTCCATGACACTCTACCTGGTGGTCAGAGCCTAGGGAGGAGGAGTCATCCGTTTCTTAAACTGCTGCATTTTCTGCAGAGACCAGACCAGAAATCAGGGAAGGAAGGTGGAGACAGCATCCTTCTCTCAGGTCTCTGGGCAGATGAAATGCCCATCCTTGTCTCGGCTCTGCGCTGGGTACAGGCACAGGCACCAGGCACAGTGGCGTTGGAAGCCCACTGGGGCAAATGCCACCCTGACCCCCTCCTCTCTGTGTTGCTTCCGTGTCCTTTGGCCAAAGAGACAGGGCCTAGGGAACTCCCCCAGAGCAAAGGAAATCCCCACTCGACTTGCTTTTCATAATCTGCCTGCAGATCTCGGCTGGTTAACCTGGTGGGTCATTTTAATTTTCCAGAAGCTTTTCAGCTTCCCTTGGACCCTTATCAGATAAGGGGGTCTGTGTATGTACATGTGTGTGTGTGCAAGCACACACGCGTGCCTGGGCCCACTCAGCAGCCCTCCCCCTTCTCCCTCCCTCTAGCTTGCTCTCCAGTGCTCTTCCTCATTCTCTCTCTCTCTCCATAATCACTTCCCTTCTCTTCCAGAATGCTTAATGGAGTCTAGAGACAGAGCAAGGAGGATTTTGTCTCAAAGCTAGAACAAGACTTTGCACCCTTCTCTTCCTATCATTTTGAAGGTCGACTTGGCCTTGGGAGCAAAAGTTTCCTGGAGGAGTGAGAGGGACTCTCCCTTTACTCTGCTCTGGAAAAGACGTTTTTGCCATTTCTTGCTCTGTTACCACTGATCCCACATAACAACCGGAGCTCAGAGCTGTCTGTGGTCATAGCCAGCTCCAGACCGAGGGGGCAGAATGTATGGAGAAGTATAACTAGAGGAGGGGGATGCTGGTGGCTGGCAGGTACCCTGGCAATGGCCAGGGAGAAAGAGCCCAGTATGTTGCCTCCAATGGCTTACCCCCAATATTTGTTGGGAAGCTGTCAGTCTTCCCCTCTGAGCCTGTCTGCCCAGCTGCGCACAGCTCAGCAGATGTTAGCTGTCTTCTCCTACCCAGAGAACGTTCAACCCGCTTCTGCCAAGGAGGGCTCCACACCCATCCCCGTAGGGGCCATTCTTCTCAGGCCTGGGGGCCTCCCCTCGCAGGGGCTTACAGCTCAGCACAGTAGAAAGGGAGGGAAGGGATTTAATGCTTTTTTGTAAGTCTTTTGGCTGCATAACACTGTGTCTGACATGGTTTTGGCCCCACAGTAGGCATTTAACAAATGTTTGTGGTTCTGAACTGAATTATCAGTTGATAGCCCTGGGCTGGATCAGATCATGTAAAGGCCATTCCAGGTTTAAAAGCTACGAGTCTGGCCACGTGTCTTTACATGTCTACAGTGAGCTGTGAGTCTGACTGTGTGCTGCTCTGTGCCTACTGTGCGCTGGGCACTGCTGGGAACACAGGGGCATTTAAAACACAGATTCTGTTGCAGAGAGCTCACCTCACAGGTTCAATCTGAGAAGGACGTGAAATCAAAAAGGAGAATGCCAGGGACCGCTCAACCCAGATCAGCACATGGTTTTTTTGTTTGTTTGTTTTGTTTTGTCTTCTAGAATCAAGGGGTTTTCAGACTCCAAGGACCCCTAAAGAATCTTTCTGTCTGACTCTACCATTTGCAAATGAAGGGCCTAAAGCCCCAGGGATGATTTGCCCAGGGCCCTGTGTGAGTCTGAAACAGAATTAGGAGGCAAACTCAGGGTGGAGGACTCCCAGTATAGTGCTCCCTCAAAATAGCAGGTTTTCCGAGGCGGGAGAGTTTAGACCTGGACGCAAGAAACATAATCACGTGACAAAGTTGTGTAAGGCAGAGTTGGTTACTTGGACTGGACAGGAAGTGCTTAAAGGTTTGGAAAAAGAAGCCACACCCACGCATTTGTAGCCTTTAATCTTAATGGTTTGTTTGCTTCTTCCTTTGTTCATTCAATCATTCAATAAGTGTTTAATTGACACCTGTATATGCCAAACATAAGAAGTTAACTAGAGCCCTTGCAGGAAGGGAGCTTGCTGTCTTGTTTTGGCTCCAGGCTGGCCACTATTGGTTCCCCACCTTGGCTCTGCCTCCTTGCCCTTGCTCTTTTAGAATCCTATGGGCGTCTGGATAATGTTCCTGCTTCTCTCAGCTCCCAGGAGACACACTTCCAAGCCCCTGTGGTCAGCACTTCTTACCTGGCCCTGCTTCATAGATGGAGCTCAGACCCTTTGTCCTATGTTGAGCATATGCCAGGGGCACAATAAATATGGGCACACCTTTCCACCCCCACAGCTAGCGAGGCCAGGGGCATGCCCTTGGCTTGGCGTTGTCTCCCCCACACACCACCCCGTGGAGACTGGCCAGGGCAAAGGGCTTTGCTCAGTTGGCCTGGATCTTTCAGTGTCCTCAGCCATGCCCAGAACAGGACCACTTCTGTCTCTTGGGAGAGGGGAATGTGAAAGAACTCAGCTGAGAAGCTGGTCAAGCTGCGACCATTGACCCTGGCTCTTGAAAACTCTGTGACCAAGGGTGTTATGGTCCTTCTCTTTGGGAAGCCACTCTGCTGGGATAAGAGTTCTTCAAGGAAGGGGATCCTGTCTCTGCACTGTCTTCCTGCTTTATGCTGCCATCCTGCCCAATCTTCACCTGCTCACGCCTCTACATTTCACCTGCCCCTGCACCTGATGGTCATCTGGGCCTCCTGCCACTACCACTGTGATGCTGCTTCCTCTCTGACTGCAGCCATCCATGGTCTGTCCTGCAAGTCTCTGACCCGGCCAGTTGGGTGAGCCCAGGAATCATCATGCTTGTCTATAACTTAAGTTCCAGGGAGAACAGGCAGGAAGAAATGGACTGATTTGATCCTTTGAAGCTCACGGACTACCTTCCTGTCCTGCAGGCTGAGGCTGAGACTGTAGTGACCCTGGTAAGTGGTCACACACTGGCTAATAGCTCCCACACTGGGTGTAGGAAGGGGGAAACTGGCAGAGAATCTGAGGGGCTGGAGTTTGGTGAGAGTCTCTGAGCTGTTTGTTTAGGGCAGTGGTTCTCAACTTTCCTAATGCCGCGACCCTTTAATACAGTTCCTGTGGGTTGCAACCCACAGGTTGAGAACTGCTAGTTTAGGGATCATGGGCAAAGTACCTAAGGGGTACTAGGCACTCCTGGTCTTATTAGCCTGGTCTTTTCCCAGCCTCCCTCCCCCTCTGCCCTGTGTTCATGCTGCTTCCATTATCAGCGGGCGAAGTGGAAAATAACCTGGCTCTTAGGGGAATGTGTGTCTCTGCTCCTTTCCCTGGCTGCTAATGGAACCAGCAGCTGTCCCCAGCCATGTGTGGCTGCCCTGACCTTCTGAGACTGGGGGTGGGGACCAGTCAGGGGAAAGGACTTTGCTCAGTTCTGTTTCCCACAGGGCACAGACATCATGCAGGGAGTGTAGAGAAACAGAGCGATTGATTTGGAGGTGGAGACTGGAGCGCAATAATCACAGCTTCTGTTTATTGAGCTCCTCCTGTGAGTCAGGCAGTACGCAGGTTCTTCTGGTTGCCTTATCTTACTTAATCCTCTCACCAGCCCCAGGAGGCAGGGAGGGACTGCTACCATCATCCTTTGTGGAGACCAAAGCTCAGAGAGGTTAAGTAACATGCTCATAGTCACACAGCTAGAAAAGGACAGAGCTGGGAACTGAACTAGGACTGCCTGACTCCCATGCCCTTTCCTGGGGCTGCAGGAGGGTTCCAGAAGGGTGCAGATATGCTGTCACTCCTGTAGCACAGGGCCTCACACCTCATTCTGCCTTGGAAAGGTAAGGAAAATGGACAAGAGGACTGCCACCAACAGGACCCTTATACCAGTGCGATGAGGTTCCTAAGGCCACTTTTTTTTAAATTTAATTTTATTTATTTTGCAGTTTTTGGCCTGGGGCTGGGTTTGAACCCACCACCTCTGTCCTATGGGTCTGGCGCCCTACTCACTGAGCCACAGGCGCTGCCCCCTAAGGCCACTTGAGACTCTGGAGCCAGAGAGATCATTGGAATCTTGGTCGAGGGGGCACCTGGGCCATACGGAGTTAATCAGGAGTGCATCCCACACTTTTTGAAGTTAATTTTGCCTCTCCCTATAGTCATACTATACAAATTGTGTGTCTGAATCCAGCCTTGGATGAGTCGAATGCCTATGCTGGGATCCAGAAATCCAGTTCTAGGATGACCCAGCGATAAGCCCCGTGTTTAAAGGGCAAGGTGAGATGAGGCTGGACATGTCCTTGGAGGAGGACCATGGGAGTGTCAAAACCAGCTGGAGTGTGAGAGGATGGAGCGGGGCTCGGGAGCAGCCTAAGACTGTGCAGTCCTGAAGAGAACTGGGGGCCTGGTGCCTGGCGTGGGCTTAGGTTGGATGCCTGATGGGACTCATGGAATAGGTACTCATTAAATACTTGCAACAAGACTGTACCGGCTCCTTCCAGAAGAGTTAGTATTCTAGCCTGGAAATGCCCCTGGCATAAGAAGGAAACAAAGGAACTTTTTCTATTAGTAGAGATGGGGGTCCCACTCTTGCTCAAGCTTATCTTGAACTCTTGAGCTCAAGCAATCCACCTGCCTCAGTCTCCCAGAAGGAACTTTTTTCTATTATTTCAAATTAATATAAAGGTCCATATAATTAGGTTACATTGCCTATATTTGTTTGGTAAAGTCCAACTTGCAGTTGAGCCCTTCACCCAGGAGGTGTGCTGTGTACCCCTATGTTGCGCACATTAGGTGAGAACTTACCACACCCCCCCTTGAATGTAGATGTGTTTTTCTCTAGCGTGGGGCACGTAGTTGTTCATCTACTAGTTTCGCATTAGTATTGAGTACACTGGAAGCACATTCTTGTGATATTTTTCTTAGGAGGATGTCCTCCTATGAAGTTGGATTCTCCAAATCCTTCCAGGTAAATACAAAAGATATGAAGTCCCCATCTTTTTAATGGCTGGGTAGTATTCCATGGTATACATATACCACAGTTCATCCATTCATGGGTTGATGGGTACTTGGTTGTTTCCCTGTCTTTGAGACTGTGAATTGAGCTGCTGTAAAAATTCAAATGCAAGTGTCCTTATGGTAAGGTTTTTTCTTTCTTCTGGGTAGATATCTAGTAATGGGATTGCAGGATCAAATGGAAGATCTATTTTTAGCTCTCAGGGATTCTCCATACTCCTTAAAGGAACATTTTTTGGGACCATCTTCTATATATCAGGCACCCTTTGAAAAAGACATTCTCACATATGTTATCTTGGCTAGTCCAGGCATTTTTTCAATGCAGGAGGTGAGGACGCAATAGCTGATGCCTCCAGAAGCCCCCACTCCCTGCAGAAGCGCGAGTCCCTGTCACTTCCCCAGTTCTCTTGGGGACCTCATGGAGTTCCTTGTCCCTCTCCACCTTCAGCTCCTCCTTGCTCCAAATTCCCCCCTTTGTGCTGTGCTGTGAGGTGCTTCTCTTGCAGTCCCTTGCATTCCCTGAGGAGGGAAGGTGACCAGCGTCCAGGCACAGGCATCTCACACTTGTGGTTTGGGTGCCCTGAGCCGCAGAGGCTTGGTGGTATAATGAGAGGACCGCTGGTCTATGGCTGGTCTCTGGGCCGGAGCTGAAGCCCCAGGTCCTGCTAGCTGCCATCCTGCCTGCTGACTTGCTGTGTGGTCTCAGGCAAGCCGCATACCCTCCTGAGCCTGGTTTCCATTCTGAAAAGGGCTGGGTGAGGGGAAGGAGTCAGACTTGGACTTTGCAGATCCCTCCCCGCAGGTCTGTTCTGTTCTGTGTTTCCTCCCCCCTCACTGTGTGAATCATGCGGGATTTGTGACTCCTGCTCCACCGCTTTCCGGCTCTGTGACATTGGCAAGTCACTAATCTCCCTGAGCCTCAGCTTCTTCACCTGTGAAGTTGTGCCCACCTCGGAGGTTGTCGTGAGGGTTAAATGAGACAGTGTGTGGTCAGGTAAGGCGCTCAATCCAGGGGTGCTGCAGGGCGCGTGCGTAGAGGAGGCTGTAGCGCTGTGTCCCCCCACCCTGCCGTCCCGTCTTTCTCCTCACCATCATCACCACTTTCATCAGGGAGCAGGACCAGACCTCCCGCCCCCCACCACCCCTGGGTCTCTCTACAGAGCAAGCCCCAGCAGAGGACCCGTGAACGAGCCATCTGACCTGCTCCGGCCCCCCCCTTCTGCTCTGTCTCACTCTGTTTCTGTCGGTATTTTGTTCACCCACTTTAAAGTCCACTGTCATCTGGTGTGGTTCCAGCCAGCTCATTTGCCAGGGGCAGAGACAGAAGGACTGTCTGTCTCTGAGATCCTGGGAAGGGGAGTGGGGGCAGGGAAGGGGAAAGCGGTACAGGTGAGCATAGCGTGTCCACCGTGTCCACCCGGGGAAATGGTCCCAGGGCAGCAGCGAAGGAAGGGAGGGACCCGCTGGCAGGGCTGGACTGGCCTGCCGAGCAGCATCTCTGAGGCCCCAGACCTGGAATGCAGGAGACTTAGCTCTGCTTCTCTGCAGGACCTCTTGGGGTCTCTGCCATCTGTAGCATTCCCGGGTCACGTGGTCTGATGACTGAGGTCCTGACACCCTCAGTGTCTTCTCTTCCTATGTTACGGCAAGCCTGGCCACCCCAAGGGCCCCAGGCTTGCAGTTTGCATTCTCTGCAAACTATTACATCAGGCAAAGTCTGCCAATGTCATCCCAGGGCATGAAGAACGGGAGAGGCTGTGTGGCACAGAGCAAATTGTCCCAAAGAGACCTGAGTTCTGGTCCCAGCTCTGCCATTAATTCCCTGAATGACCCAGATGACTTGCAGCTCCTCTTCGGGCTTGCGTCTCCTCATCTATGAAATGGGTAAATAGCTTCATGACTGCTAATGATTTTCGGCTCTATTTATCTGTGACTCCGAACTTCTCAGAGTACCCATAGTGGCAATGACTGGGGTTCCCCACTGACTGTGGACCCCTTCTTCCTCCTGGACCCCAACACTCTTGCTAGCAGGGTAGGAGCCGTCATTCTCTCTCACCAAAAAAGAGATGCACTCTGCCTGCTCTCCTTCCTCATTTCCCATTCTCCATATTTCTTGGGTATCCACCCCATGTAAGGTGCTCAGTTAGATCCGGGGAACGTGAGTATAAAGATGGGCACCGTGCTCACCCTCAAGTGCCCTTTCTGGGGCCGACAACTCATGAGCACAGCACAACCTGGGAGGTGGGATATATGCCGGCCACTTCTAAGAAGAACTAGGAGGGAAGGGGATCTGCACAGAAGAGGCAACAGGACTGGATCTTGAAGGATGAGCAAGAAAACTTCACATTAACAAGAAGGCATGTGGCCTGACGATCAGTGACACCCAGGCATGGGGCCTGAGGGACCTGAGGTGTGTCTAGGGGATGAAAGTCTTGGTGGTTGGGGTGGGGGTTGTGTCAAGAGTGTAAGAGAGCCAGGAACAGGATCCGGGCTAGGGCAGGGAGTACTGAGGACTTTATCTGCTCTGCATGAATTGCCCATGTCTATTAATAACAATGATAACAATAACAGCAAACATACACAGTGCCCACTCTGTTTCACAGGCTATTCTAAGCACGCCATGCATGTTCCATTTCATTCTCCCCAAATCAATGCAGGACGTATACTTTTAGCAACCCCATTTTCCAGATGATGAAATTGAGGCATGGAGAAGTTACTTGCCTAAGCTGTCAAGTGATGAGGATTCAAATCCAGGTTGTCTAGCTTCAAAGCCTGTGCTCTGAGCCACCAAGGCAAGTGGATGCAGCCCCCAGAGGGTCCCAGCTGCCCCAGGGTGAGAGTTTTCTCAGCACACTGGGCCCTTCTTGTTCTTGGCTGGGCCCTGTCCCACACTTACCCTCAGGTAGACAGGTGAGGGATGGCAGCCAGGAGCCAGATTTGGGGCGGGGGCAACTGTGTCCAGTTCTGAAACATCTGCCTTCATTTTGATCTGATTAGTCTGTCCTCTTTCTACCAACAGCAAATAGCTCCTGCCTTCACCATGGTCTTAACTAAGGTTCATTTTTGTTTTTATTTACTTAGCATCAGGGTAGAAAGAATGGTCCCTGGTATACAAATGAGGGGTGGCAGGTGCTTGAAAGCCTTGCTTTTTGAGCCAGAGAGAGCATTGGCCTCTGACAATTACACCCTCAGCCATGAAACTTCAAGGACTCCCACCATCTGGCCAATAAGGCCCACGTGCCCTGATGTGTCCATCAAGCCTCTCCCTGACTTCAGCCTGAGTTTGAATCCCACCTCCACTATTTATGAGTTCTCAGATACATAATCATTCAGATGCTTCATTTCCTCATCTGTAAAATGTGAGTGATAATACTTGTTTTTAGGAATTAATGAGATAGAAATGATAATCCATTAAGCTTTTCACCTGGGGCCATCACTCAGTAGGTGCTTAACACTTTCTCTGTGTTTTATGTTATGCTCCCCAGAACCCCCTGAGGCGTGTGCTGTCTGTTACCTCCCCATTTTCTAGATAAGCAAACTGAAGCGTGGCATGGTGAAATTACTTGCCACTCAAGAGCTTTGTAAAGTAGGCTGTGTCCATTTCACAGATGAGGATGCTGAGGCTCTGAGAGCCTCCTGTCACATGACTGGGAAATGGCAAGGGCTGCAAACCCCGTAGCCTCTTTTGTCTTGGTCATTCCCTACATATACCCCGTCCTTTGCCCAGGATTGACCACTTGCTGCTCTCATTTCCCAGCATCTGTGCTTTTGCTCACCTGGTCCCTCTACCTGGCCCCACTTTAAGTCTGTCTTTAATGTTGTCCTCTTTAGAAAGTCTTACCCAATTTGTCAACAGAAGGGAATTTCTCTTCTCTGAGTTCATATCTTTCTTAGATTGAGGTTCAGATTCTAGCTCTGCTACCTAACTGTAAGGTGTGACTGTGGGAAATCAAGTAGTCACTTGGAGCCTCAGTTTCCTCATCGGAAATATGGGCAAAATCACGTCCTAGCTTCAAATCCTGCCTTCTACAGGCTGTGTGGCCTTGGGTGGTTTGTTTAAGTGAGCCTCTGTTTCCTCGCTGTTATGAGTAGATGGTGGGTGACCAGTACCGTGATCATTGGGAAACAGAAGAGCAGGGTGATTGCACACCTGGATTCCAGAGTCAAGTTCAAATCTCAGCCAGGCCACTCGGGATCCATGTGACTTTGGCAAAGTTACTTAACCTTTCTGTGACCCAGTTTCTCCATCTGTAGCATGGAGATGCTGCTAATAATACCCAGCCCACAGTATTGTGAGGATTAAATGAGATAATCCTGTAGAACTCTGAGAATAACGCCTGGCACTTAGTAAGAGCACAGTTAGGTACTGGTTGTTATATCTCAGAATTGCTCGGGGATTAATCGAAACCTTGAAATCACTTTGTAAATTTCCAAGCTCTCAACCAACACAAGGTATCGATATTCTCCTCTTGCCTTGGATGTCAGCCATTTGTGCTCATCCCATCCCCCTCAAGGGGCCAGCATCAACCCCTTCGAGGCTGTGGCCTAAGCTGGTGCTAGGTAGGAATCGGATCAGGTGGCCTCAGTTTCCCTGGGAGCCCCAGCTGCCTCCATGTTCAAACCTGAGGTGAGACGGGAGCAGTGTTCTCGCAGCTGGTTTAGGGCTCCCGGTCAACTCTTCCAAAAGCAGCTCCATCAGCATGTCTGGGGATGCCCAATGCCACAGGTCCACAGCAGGGCCAGGCCTGCCTGGAGGGAGGCGGGCAGAAGACCCTCCAAGACCCCTGTAGCTCTGACTTTCCATGAACCAGATCTTCCCAAGGGGCTGGGGATTTCCTGTGTCCTGCCTCTCTCTTGCCTGGGGACAGTTTTGCAAGGGCAAGCACTTCTCTGCCTTGTAGGAGTGACGGAGCAGTGCAGGAGAGAGGATTTTTTTTTCTTTTTTCCCTCTTCTGCAGTTTGCATTTACTTTTCCAACAGGTCAGTGAGCTGCAGAGCTAATTCAAAGAATTGCCAAGGCAGCAGCAGCAGCTGTGCACTCCATGCAGCTGAACCATCAGCCAGCATGATGCTAACCAGGAGAGGCAGTGCCGGCCCTGCTCATCACAGAGGCTGAGGGCAAGGTGGCGCCAAGTGAAGCTGCTGCTGCCGCTACTCCTGGCTCAGTTGCCAGCTTGGGGTGGCAATGGCGGCTGTGGCTGAGCCCCTAAGTGTTAGGAAACAGGGAAATAGGCAGGGAAATAGGGACACCTGGGTTCAAGCCCAGCTTGCCATTCACCAGCTGGGAGACCTTGGGCAGGTTCTCTAACCTCTCTGAGCCTCAACTTCCTCATCTGTAAAATGGGCATAGTCTTCTGAGTTTATACATAAAGCTCTTGGGAGGGTTTAAAAAGATTAGTATGGAAAGCACCTAGTGGGATGCAGCAAGTACCCCCTGGGCCTATAATTCTGACTAAGAGATTAGGACAAATACTCTCCGGTCAATAGTGGTCCAGCATGGACGTTTCAGATTCTTTGGGACTTAATTTTTCTATCTGGGTAGATAATACAGGGACCCATTTCGGAATTTTTCTATCTTTGTTTTTGAGTACCTACTGTGTGCCTTGCTGAAACGGGGGTGACGCAAGGGAGACAACTTGTGCAGGACATAGCCTCTCTCTTAAAGAACTGGTTGACGAGGTAGATTCAGAGACTTTGAGGTTTAACCAAAAATCTGAGGGAGCTGGGGCCAAGCAGGGGGTAGAGACCAAGAGGCTGGCTCTGCAGGGCTGTAGGGCGCCTTCCAAGGGGTGACCTATGTAGGCACAAGGCCAGCAGGGAGGGACGGGGCTGTGGAAAGGAGGGAGGGAAGGGAAGCTGGCACACCAGTTTTCCTGGTGTCAGACCACACAGGGCCTTGAGTGCTGACCCAAGGTCATGATTCCTGCAGCAGGAGAGTTTGATGCATCAGCCAAACTCCAAGGAGGCAGCGTGCTGGCTCAGGGCATAGTGCCTCATGAAGAGAGGATGTCCCTGGTTTTGAGAGACCTAATGTCTCCAGCTGATGCAAAGGTGCGGTTTTCTCATGCTCACAGGATTCTCCATGCTACAAAAGGCTACCAAACAGTTTCCTTCAAGTAGCAAATCTCCTTGATGTCTTTTACTTTCCTTTTATTTTTTATTTTATTTATTTATTTGTAGTTTTTGGCTGGGGCTGGGTTTGAACCCGCCATCTCCGATATATGGGGCTGGCGCCCTACTCCTTTGAGCCACAGGCGCAGCCCCATTCCTTTTATTTTTTTCTTAAAGGAAATACACTAAGTATGCAAGATGCTGCAGACCTTTGAGCACCCAGCACAGATTCTTTTTTGCAATTTTAATTGTGGGAAAATACCCATAAATAACATGTACCTTCTCTATCATTTTCAAGTGTACACTTTAGTCTTATTAAATATCTTCACACTGCTTTGCAACCCATCACAGGAATTTTTTTCATCTTGCAAAAACTGTATCTCTGTACTCATTAAACAACAACTGCTCATTCCCCCTTCCTCCAGCCCCAGGTAACCACCACTCTGCCTTCTGTCTCTAGAAATTAAACTGCTCAAGGTACTCCAGAGAAGTGGAATCACCTAGTATTTGTCTTTTTATGACTTGCTCATTTCACTTGTATTTCATTTTCAAGGTTCGTCCATGTATTCTATGTCAGAATCTCCTTGTTTTTACAGCTGACTAGTAGTCCATGGTATACACACGCCACATTTAGTTTAATCAGTCATCCGTTAATGGACACTTGAGTCGCTCCCCCCTTTGGCTATTGTGACTCACGCACCTATTGAACACAGTGAGCAGATATCTTTTAAGTCCTGACTTTCAGTTTTTTCCAGGTACGTACCCAGAAATGGAATTGCCGGCTCATATGGTAATTTGGCTTTTAAGTTTTCTGAGGAACTAGCAGATTCTTTCTGGCCATAGACTCTCAGATAAGAGAGGGACTTCAGAAACCTCATACCCCTGCTTATGGGCAGAGAAAAGGGGCCCCAGCGATGGGCCCTTCTTCTGCCTCTTGTGTGAGTGGGGGCCCCAGCTGAGGTGTTTGGGGTTCTTCATGCACGCCCCTAGTACCTCTGGGAGTGTCCCAGTGATACGCAATGATTCTGTCCATGATAGTAGGTGGGGACACAGGAGCACAGAGAGGCCACAGATGCCCTGTGGTGTCCAGCATCCCAGGAGTCCAGGAGCCTGTCCTATGGTGAGCTCAGATTCAGGAGGCAGAGCCTTCCCCCGTGAGTCTGCAACGCTCCAGCAGGCTGACAAAGGGTGCAGCTAGATGCTCTGGAAAGAGCTCTATACGGAGACCCCAGGTGAGCCATTCTCTCCTCATGGGCCTCAGTTTACCCTACTGTCCAATTGGAAGAGGCAGATGGTCTCTTGAGGCTTTGCTCTTCACCATTGGAGAAGCCTCAGTTCCTGGGGCATGTTACCAGCCCCCTCTGGTGGAGAAACCAGCAACCCTTCCTCTGGACCATGGCTTCCCAATCTCCAGGGTTCTCTCTGACTTACAGGCAGGTAAACTGAGCCCCCAGGGGCACTGCTAAGAGGGTGGATGACAGCCCAGGTGTCCAGGCTTCCCAGATACCCTGACTAGGAGGGTATGGGTGCCCCAGCCCCAGATGAAATCCTGCCAGTCACACCCAGATGCCTCTCCCAGGTGACAACATTGTAGGGGACCCAAGGGTACAGCAAGCCCAGGCAACTTAGCCTTCTACCTCTAGGGAGCCCTGTGCCCTTAGGGTCAGACTGTTACCCCCGAGCCCCTTGAGGACACCTGAGGTTCAACACGTGAGTGAGACCAAAAAGCAGTTAGTCTATAAAAATCTTCTCCGTTATGCCCTCCAACTGGCCAGCATGGTGACCACATCGGGGTGGCCAATATTTCTTATTTATTGCTGAGCAATGCAGGAGCTGTTCCGGGTTCTTCCCAGAGCCCCTTCTTCCTTCCTTCCTCCTCTGCTTGCTCAGACTGCCCCTCCCTGGGGCTTTACCAGTTGTGTCCTGAGCTGCTTGTGCCATCTCGGGGTGAGTTCAGAGGGCCAACCCATCAGAGCCCCATGGTGGCACGTGGGGCTCAGATCAGTACTATTTCCCCAACATTCCTGGGAAGGAAACTGCTTCTCCGAGAGGGTAAGGGTCTTGTCTGGGATTCCGGGATGGGCTCTGCCCCTTGCTGGCTGGGTAGCCTTGAACCAAGCACCGAGCTCCTCTAAGCTGAGCTGCTGTGGCCGTGTCCTCTTTCTGGGAACCATAGCTTTGCTAACAGCCTGCCTTGCTGGCAGTCAGCCCCTGATGGTGATGATGGCAATATGGTGACGATGGTGAGAGCCTGAGGATGGCTGCTGTTTTACCACTATTATTAGAGCATGGTCACTCTTGGTGAAAAGAGAAGCCCCAAGAGTTGGAACCTTGCTAGGGAAGGTCTCACCCTCTTTGGGTTCCAGAAAAGTCCAGCCCCTCCCACTTCTGAGCCCAGGAGTCCTGCATGAGGGAAGAACTGGTCAAGTTCCTTTCTCTGACCTTCCTTATTGTCATTGAGATCAGAGCCAGAGGAGCCTAGGGGACATTCTTGTTTAGCTGCTGAGGCCCAGAGAGGGAAAGACACTAGCCCAGGGTCACACAGCAATGAGGAGAGGAGTGCAGGTCTCTGCTGGTCAGTTCCATGCCCCTTACCTGTGGTGCTGGCAGTGGGAGTGTGGGGTCCTGGCTCTGTGGAAACAGTGCAGATACCTCAGCTTCCTCCCTGAGCAAATGCTTGCATCAAGGTCATAGGCAGAGTTCTTCTCCCAGGAGACCCCCTGAAGTGAAGTGGGGGTGAGGATAGCAAGGAGGGACAGAGATGCTTTTGGAGGACCAGAGAGTTGGCCAGCTCGTGGGACAGGAGAAGCCCTGCCCCTCACTGCGTGCCCAGGCTGGTGCTCAGGGCCGTGCCCGGACTGAGGGGTTCAGATCATGGTGCGGTGATTATTCCAACCACCTGGCTGCATTTGGGGCTTCACTCTAACCAAAGTCATGGTTTCCATTTCCTAGCTGAGCAAACTGAGGCTAAGTTTACATGGCTGTTCTCGAGGGCACACTGTTTTTGTCATGCCTGGAGCTCAGCTCAGAGTCCCCCCATTACCTGGTGCCACGTCACCTTCCACTTCTCAGCAGGTCCACGCAAAGGGCTCTGTCTGGCTCTAGCTGCAATTTGGTCCCTGCCCCTCTCCCAGGGACAGGCCTCTGGCTGTACTTTCTCCAGTTTCCCCCTGCCCTCTGGGCTCTGCTCAGACCTGGCCACACTGGGCACACTAGCCCATCCTCGCGAGCTGGAAGTCAGACTTAGCACATTGTCAGGCCATCGCCACCCCAGGCTGCCTCAGCAGCTGCCTGGCTGAATAATTCATCAGGTCTTGTTTACTCTTCCTTTCCTGGCTGTTAGTGGCTCTTGAAACCCCACCATAGCCCCCTCCCAAGTCCAGCTGCCCTGGCCTCCACCCCGCTCTCCAATTTAGCCACCAGAAAGCTGCTCCAGGACAGGGCTGTGCGCATTGGCCATGAATTATTCAGCCCTCATTTGGCTGGAGCCAGCGAGGATATTGGGGCTGGAGGAAAGTCTCGGCTATGAGGTCTGGGGGGACACGTGGAACGAGCACGAGGGAGATGGAGGTGTCTCTGTCTCCATCTTTGTCCAAGCTGACACCGCGTCCCGTCAGATGGAGGGTCATCTGCAGTTGTGAGCCCTACGGAACAGAGCAGGCCTCAGGGAGAGCGCCCCCAGCTGGAAGCAGAGAGACTGCACACAGCACAGAGCCTCGCCAGGAGCTGTGGCTGATCACGCCTGACCGCATTGATCACTAAGGGGACGGCACCTCTTATTGGGGCCGAGAAACATCGCTCTGGAGTCAGACAGCTTAATGGGTGAATTCTGACCCTCCCGATTTCCAGCTGGCTAAGTTGGGCAAATTACCTAATCTCCCTGTGCCACAGTTTCTTCATCTGTAAGATGGGATCACGATGCTTGCCCCGCACTGGGCTGCTGTGCAGAGTAGGCGGCGTCACAGTCTAACCCCCTGGGATGCAGCGAGCGCCCCGCCTGCACGCGCTCTGCGCCGTCACTGCTCACTTGGTCGGTTACCTCGCCCATCATCCTGAGAGCTTTTTAAAGAAGGTCCTGGGTCACATTTTTCAGGATAACTCCAAGAACTAGTACCGAGATGGCTCCTAGTGGATGCTCGGCAAATGCTTGTTGAATGAATGAATAAATGAGTGAGTGAGGAATTGCTCTCCAGAGAAGCAACGGGCTGATTTATGAGGCGGTGAATCCGCTCCTCACCGCTGAGTGCTCCCTTGGATCGCAGCTCACCAGGCGTTCCGTGGCAGGGACTGATGCCCCGGTTAGAAAGATGGTCTTTAGAGTCTCCTCCTTCCTCATTAAGCTGCAGTGGTTCTAGGATTCAATGAATGAATACAGGCTGTAGGAGGTGGTGGTGGTGGAGGGTGATGGTAATGATGATGATGATGATGATGATGACGGCCATGTCACAGCAGTGACATGGAAAGGACTAAACCCTTGGCTTTGAGGTGGGCAGCAGTGGTGCGGGTGGGCGGGAAGCAGCTGATACCCTGGGTCAGACTATCAGCCACCCTGCTCCTCAGGCACAAGGAATGAGGGCTTTTCCCTCTGTATTCCGGGTGCCTGGCCCATACTAGGCAGGAAACAGTAGCTTATTGAATGAATGGCTGCGCTCAGCCTTGAGGCAATCGGGCAGTTTCAGGACCTAACCCCTTCCCAGCTCAACACACAAACTCCCCAGTTTGCCCCAAGCTACCTTCCATGGTCCTTCTCCTTGTCCCTTGCCTCAGTTTCTCCATTCATAAAAACAGGTCTCATAAGTTGCTTCCCCTCCCCTGGTAACCTCCAAACCACTGGCTGGCCCCGACTGTCAGGCTTCTGGGAGCCTCAGACACGGGGGCACCATGCCCACACCCCAGACCACTGATAAGCTAGCTTGATACTTCACTGGCTTTCAAAAAGACAGCTTTCAAGCTTCAAAACCAGGTGGTGCTGGTCTTTTTTTGGAGGTGCTAATTAATAATTTAACTTCATATAATGATAATTTTGTCTTGTTGCCGTTTGTGGATTTATGATTATCTCATCCATCCGGTGCTGCTTGGTGTGGCGTGTGTCTCCTGCTGTCTGCCGGAATGTGGCGCTGGGAGAGTTTCCCAATGGGGAGAGGAGTCCAGGGAAAGACCTGGGCACGGAAGTGTCCTGGGCACACTTCCTCGGGAGGGCCCCAGCCGTCTGTGTGGGCAGAAGGCTCACTGGACTCTCTCGAGGGCTGCTTTGCCTGTGGCGGGAAGTTGAAGCCAGTGACCTTTCAGCTCCAGTCATGTCAATATCTGTAGAAATGAGTGTCAAGAGAAAGCCTGGTATCACAGACTGTCACAGCGGGAAGAGCCCTAAGAGAATGCCACAATGGCCCCATCCCTCCCACCAGTCAAGAAAACTGAGGCTAGAGACTGGGAGGAGCCTGTTTGAACCCCGCCCCCAGCTGCATCACGCTGCTCTCCAGTTCTCTCCACTCTGCACCCGCCCACCAGCCCCACCTTCCCTTGCCGCCCAGAAAGGAGACCCGGCACTGGGTGTGAAGAGGTCCAGGGCTTTTCAAAAGAGGACAAGAGACAGGCACTCAGATCCCCTCCTATGACGTTTGGTGACCAGAGCTCCCAACTGCTTTTCCTGCTGGAGAGATGATGACCCCAAGGGGATGGCATTGTGTGGCTGGGAATCCCTTCTGAATGTGGGCAAAACCTTCCCATGCCTCATGTCCTCTCTGTCAGGTGGGGGACACTGGTACCCCTGTCGGCCAGAAGTGAGTGTGACCTGTTAGAGTCAAGTGACTTGGACAAAGCAGCAGAGCTAGAACCAGAACATTCTGGACAGAAGGGCTATACAGAGGAACACTCTGGGAAATGTGAGAGGGAGCGGTGAGTCTGGGAAGGAGGCCGGCCAGGCTCTGCAAGGCTGCCCTTGATGTTCTCTTCAGTCTCTGGAGGGTTTGAAGCCAGGAGTGCGCTTGACCCCTTAAGGGAGAGACTTTGCCCTCTAGGGGTGCTTGGTGGTGGGGAGGCGATGTTAGAGGCAGTGTCTGTGCCCAGGCTGGGTGCCCGGCTCTGCGGGGTCTCTCCTGAAGACAGGGCCCGGGGAGCAGGGCAGGGCTGCTAAGCTCTCCCCTCTGTCCATCTGGGCTCTGGTTTCCCCTTCTATGCAAAGCTGGGCTGCTGACCATGCCCTGGGGTGGTCTCAGCCTGAGCTAATGAGATGCTAATGTTGATGACCAGACTGGCTGCAGCATTCAAGTGTTTGGGGACCCGCTGGACAGCTGGAGAAGCACCCCCAGCCACTCTAGGCAGCTTGAGCTCTAAGCCAGGATGTTCCCCCAGCAATTGTGCTTGTCACTTCTCATTACAGCTGAGGCCCACAGTACCTGCCAGGGGTCTGTAGGGCAGAACTGGCCATGTTCTTTCCCAGAGACCGCGGGGAGGTTGATGCCCTGTCTAGCAGGGTCCCTGGGGACTCGGGAGGCTTCTGCTATACCAGGATCTGGTCTAGCCCATTCAAGATCCCCTTGGCTGCGGCTTATTTTATAAGATCTCACAAAGAACCCTCGGGCTCAGAGCAATGTGGTGACCTTTATTTTAACTTCTCCAGTGCAGGGCCTGTGACACTTTGAGTTCAGACAAAACTGAATTGTGACACGAGCTTTCTCCCCTGGATGCTTAGAATTCAAGAACCTTAGAAGGTCAGAACTGAACAGTTTTTAATGATCAGCAAATGCGGGGTTTTGAAAAATAATTTTTTGTTTGCCTCAAAAATTGCCCAAATAAGATATATATGCAAAACTAAAAAGAGAAATTTTAAAAATGCCAAGAGGCTTATAATAAAAAAGCACACTCTTTCCCCACCTTTCCTACCTCCACGCTTGATTCCCGGGGACAACACACTCTTAACTCTTTCAGCTGCTTCTTTTACCTATTGCTTTCATATTTCCAAATAATATTGTATATGCTGCCATTTCTTGCCTTATCAATTTTAGACTTCATCTATTGACTTCCTGCTATGTTAGTCAAACATACTGCTTTGTTACCCACACCAACCGTACAAGGAGGAACCATACAGTTCTATTGCAATTTTTAGTCAAAATCTAGAGCATTATTGAGGTTATATAAACTTGGCTCACTCCAGAGTCAGGCAGTGGTCTCTGATCGTATTTTCTTTCTCAGATGTTTTTTACCTTCTCTGGTCAGGCAAAAACAGTGCTCATTAAACATCCACCCCTTCCCCCACTTTTCTCAACTTCCCTTCTGTTTAGTTAGGGTCGTGACTAGATTGAGCCCTTTGGGCCAAGGCAGTTAAGAGCCGATGTGGCTCTTCCGTCGCTCCCTCTTCCCTAGTGAGGAGAATGGGCAGAGACATGGCATCCACATTGTGCAAATATGAAAGGAAGGGCAACCTCCTTGTCAGGATGTGACATGAGTGGCACTTAGACATTTATTATCCTACGATTATGATAAATATACTCAGAGATAATGATCTTCTAAATGCCTCATTTTCTTTTTTTTTTTGGCCGGGGCTGGGTTTGAACCCGCCACCCCCAGCATATGGGGCTGGTGCCCCGCTCCTTGAGCCACAGTCGCTGCCCCTTTTTTTTTTTTTTTTTTTTTAGAGACAGTTTCACTTCGTTGCCCTCGGTAGAGTGCGGTGATGTCACAGCTCACAGCAACCTCCAGCTCTTGGGCTTAGGCGATTCTCTTGCCTCAGTCTTCCGAGTAGCTGGGACGACAGGGGCCCGCCACAACGCCTGGCAATTTTTTTGGTGCAGTTTGGCCGGGGCTGGGTTTGAACCCACCACCCTCAGTATATGGGGCCGGCGCCCTACCCACTGAGCCACAGGCGCTGCCCGAAGTGCCTCATTTTCAATTACACTATTTTCTTAAACTTTCCCAAATGTTGTACCAGATCTGCCATATCATTATTATTAGGATTTTTTTTTTGGCAAGGATCGTCTTAGATCATCTATCAATCCCTCCTCTTTCTCTGGATTCTTCCCTCCTGGAGGCCTGAATTTCTTGTTTCAATCTGACTGGTTTCTCTCCATGCCTACTGCAAGCTTATATCCTGAGCAATTCCTCAGCTAGTCTCTTGCATAGAATCCCCTGTTCCTGGCTACTATTTTTTTGGTTTACTTCTCATTCTTGCTGGGGTATATCCTCTGAGAGCTTACTAAGAACAGGAGTTTGCAAAGTAAATTTTCTGGATTCTTTTACGTGTCTAAAGAAAATTTATATTTTGAACTTACGTCTTAGGTCTGTGTTTAGGTATAGAATTCTACGTTAGAAATAGTTTCCCCCAGGAATGTAAAAAATTCTGTATTTAGTATACAGTGTTGTGCCTGAGAAGACTACAATTGTCTGATTCATATTCTTTTGTATGAAACCTGTTTCTTCCCCCTTTCTGAGGGCTCTTAGGATCATCTCTTTCTCCATATGTTTTGGAATTTTACGGTAATGGTTCTGAGTGGCTCTATGATTCCTGAGTGCTGGGAAATTTACTTGAATTATTTTTTTTGATAATTACCTTTGTACCATTTTCCCTGTTACTTGGGTACCAGCTCTTGGATTCGTACTTGTGTATGTGACTACAATACATTTGTGTATGTACTGTGACTACAATAATGCTACATAACAAACCAACCCAAACTCCGTGGCTTCAGCCACGACTACTCATTCTCATAGATCTGTGTTGCCTGAGCATCACTGATTTAGGCTGAACTTGACTGGGCAGTTATACTGGTGTTGACTTGGCCTCCCTGTATACCCATGAGCACACTAGGGGATGATCTAGGGTGAGATGGCTGGAGAGTTTAGCTCTGCTCCATACCTCTCTCCCTCCTTGTGGGACTAGTGGGCTAGCCCAGAGATGTTATTTTTTTCATGGAGATAGCACTGTAGCAAGAGTAAAAGCCTAATCACCTAAGAACTTTCCAAGCCTTTGGTCACATTCTATCCACTAATGTCCAGTGGTCCAAAGCAAATCAGATGACAGAACTCAAAGTCGAAGAACCTCTGTAGTGGAAGGAACTGCAAGGTCCTGTGGCAAAAAGTCTGGATGTTGGGATGAGTAAGGAATCTGGGCAATCAGCCCAATCTACCATAATCCTTCAAATCACAGATTTTTCCCATGTCTTTGCCATTTTGACTTACTTTCTAGATTTAAAGACTGTCTAAACTAGTAGACATTAGTTTACAATTTTTGTGGTGGATTTATTTCACATTTTTAGTTTCAATTTTCTGTGGCACTTTCTCTTTTTAAATTTCCATATATCATAGGGATACACATGATTTTAGTTACATGGATCACTTTTGTAAAGCTTGGGTCCAGGCTATAAGTGTGCCCATCACACAGAGTTCATTGTACCCGTTAGATAGGTTTTTGCCCATCTCCTCCTTCCCCCTCCTGCTGCTTGATTTCCACTGAGTTTTACTTCCCTCCATGCACATCAGTTAGTTTCCATTTAATAGTGAGTACACGGGTATTTGTTTTTCTGTTCTTTAGATACTTACTTAGGATAATCACCTTCCGTTCCATCCAAATTGCTGCAAAAGGCATTCATACTTTTTTTGTGGCTGAGTAGCATTCTATGGTATATGTACATGTACCGTATCTCGTGAATTCACTCATGAATTGATGGCTACGTGGGTTGGTCCCACATCTTTGTGATTGTGAATTGTGCTGCAGTAAACACGTAAGTCTCTTTTTAATAAAATGGCTTCTTTTCCTTTGGGCAAATACCCATTAGTAGGATTGCTGGATTGAATGGTAGGTCTACTTTTAGTTCTCTGAGTAATCTCCATGCTGTTTTCCACAGAGGTTGTACTAATTTGCAGTCCCACCAACAGTAGAGACATGTACACATATAAGTGTTCTTTTCTCTCTGCATCCACACCAAAATCTATTGTTTGGGGGCTTCTTAACAAAAAATTTTCTAACTGGGTTAAACTGAGAGTCATTGTGGTTGTAATATGCACTTTTTTTTCTTTTTAATTGCAGTTTGGCTGGGGCTGGTTTCGAACCCACCACCTTCAGTATATGGGGCCAGTGCCTTATTCACTGAGCCACAGGCGCTGCCCAATATGCACTTTCCTGATGATACTTTGTCACTACTTTGAGCATTTTTCGTATGTTTATTGGTCATTTGTCTATCTTCGTCTGAAAAGCATCTATTCATGTTGTTTACCCACTTTTTTTTTTTTTGAGGCAGAGTCTCATGCTGTCGCCCTGGGTAGAATGCCATGGCGTCATCATAGCTCCAGTTCTGGGGCTCAAGCATTCCTCTTGCCTCAGTTTTTCTATTTTTTTAGTAGAGACAGGGTCTCACTCTTGCTCAGATTGGTCTCCAACTCCTGAGCTCAAGCAATCTGCCCTCCTTGGCCTCCCAGAGTGCTAGGATTACAGGCATGAGCCATTGAGCCCAGCTATGTCTACTTTTTAATGGGGTTGTTTTTTTTCTTGCTGATCTGCTTAAGTTATTTGTAGATTCGGGTTATTAGCCCTTCATCAGATATATAGCTTGAAAATATCTTCTCCCATTCTGCAGGTTGTTTATAAATGCCAGCGGGAAAATGGGATAGCCACATGCAAAAGAATGAAATAGAATCTGTGTCTCTTGCCACTCACAAAAATTAATTCAAGGTAGATAAAAGACTTACATGTAAGACACGAAACCAAAAGAATTCTAGAAGAACACATAGGGGGAACTTTTCCAGATATTGGCCTAGGCGGAGGATTTATTACGGAGACCCCAAAGGCAATTACAGCAACAAAAAAAATAAATGAATGGAACTTGACTAAATTAAAAAGCTACTGGACAACTAAGGAAATATTCAATAGCTTTCCTGTTTTTTCATAGCATTTTTTCCTATTTTATGAATGCAATATCTTTCCTTTTTTTTTATTTTTTTATTTTGAGACAGAGTCTCAAGCTGTCACCCTCAGTAGAGTGCCGTAGCGTTACAGCTCACAGCAACCTCCAACTCTCGGGTTTAAGCAATTCTCTGGCCTCAGCCTCCCAAGTAGCTGGGACTACAGGCGCCCGCCACAACGCCCGGCCCTTTTTTGGTTGTAGTTGTCGTTGTTGCTTGATGGACTGGGGCTGAATTCAAATTCACCAGCTCTGGTGTATGTGGCTGGCAACCTAGGCGCTTGCGCTACAGGCGCCGAGCCTCTATCTTTTTTAGAATATTCGCTTATAAGAGTTTTTCTGTAAGTTTTTACTAATTGTTTTTTGTTTATTTTGCAGTACGTATTTCTCCCTTGGGTCCTCCACCAGACTTTGTTGTCCTTGATCTCTATCTTGGCTTGGTGGTATAGCATATAGTGTGATAGTCTAGAGAGTGGACTTGGAGGTGGACTGCCTAGGCCCTCTCCTCAGTTCCATAGCTTGCTAACTGGACTTGGGCCTCTCTATTCCTCAAAATATTCATCTGTACAATGGAGCGTGATAGTAGCCTACTTCAGAGAATAGTTGGGAGGATTAGAAAAGTTACGCCATGGAAAGCACTTGGAAGCATCCCCAGCGCACGTCTAAAATATCTCTTCTCAAATAAACATATTGGGGCTGAAGGCTGAGTGGAAGCTTTGTGTGTGATGGTGAAGTTTATGAAAGTGTTCACTGGGGAACTTGCTCCTGCAACTGAAGAGCATAGGGGCATTATAAACCTCTGGGGGTTCTCGTTTCTTGCTTATAGCAGTTTCTCCCCCATTCTACATGGCTGTGTGGAGATGTATGAGTATGAGGGCCAGTGGCTCCCGCTGATGTCTGCTCAGATTTCCATTTAATCCCCTGTTTGTAGCTCCAGGTGTCATTTTTACCTCCCCCCCACCTGGAGCCCTTGCAGGCTTCCCTATCATTAGAGGCTTCTAGGAGAGAAGGGAGATAAATGCATCTTTAGCTAGCAGTCAAAGCTGCACTTTTACTTTCGAACTGTTTCAGCTGCAGAAACTCCCAGTCAAAGGAAAGTTTCCATGCCAGCCACTGTGTAAAGCGCAGGAAGGCAGAGTTACCTGGGCTGGAGCGGGATGGGGTCCGGAGACCCCACCCCCACCTCCAGCTTCCCTCCGAGACACTGGCTCTCCAGAACTCAGTCTGAAAACCATCGAGACACAACCGTTCCTGCCCTCATTTTACGGATGATGAAGCCCAGGCTAAGAAAGAAAAGCGTCTAGCATTTGGCCTTTGGCTCCCAGTTTGATGGTTTCTCTTCCACACTTTGTTGCCTCTGAATAGAAGGCATATGGTGGCTGATTTCTATTTGACTGTTCTCAAAAAGTTAAGGATAGAGCCTCAACTTCCTCCCCCCAAACTCCTTCTGGGTCTGCTATCTCTGATTCTATCTTGACATTCTATTTTCATCCTCACCACCTCTGGGGATAATGACAACGGGTACATAATTGCTACCTTCTGGATAAAGCACCTTCACCTTTGATTTGTCCTGAAATATTCTCTTCCCCTCCTGGGCCCCCCACCAACCCCTGTGACGTAAGAACCCACTCTTCTCCTTCCGGATCCCAGTGTCCTAAGCAGCAGAGCTACTGACTGCCCCCCACACATGTTAAAATCCTCTCAGGTAATGGATTTCAAAAGACAGCCAGGATGGAGAACACTCCCATCTTTCCACTTCTGTCTTGTCAGGACAAAATTCTATCTTATTTCAAGGTTCAGCCCAAATGCTACCTTTATGGAGAAGTCTTGCCTTGAATAAGTGACTTGATCTCTTGAGTCTTATTTATTCATCTATAAAATGGGCAGCATGGGGCCTACTTACTGGGTTTTGGGGGCTAATGTAGGAATTATTACAGAGCTGGGGACATGCAAAAAATGACCAAATGTTGGCTGTTATTGTGTATGCATCTGTTGTAAAATGTCCCCTTCTGTCTTTTGGAGTCTAATTTCCCCACTAGATGGGCATGTCCTAGCTTTGACTGCACATTAGATTCAATTGGGGGGGATTTTTAAAACCATGGATGCCTGAGTCCCACTCCAGATCAACTAACTGTGAATCTCAGAAGATGGAGCCCAGGCATCAGTATTTTAAAGACTTCCAAGGCTATGCAGTCTAACAGACAATGGGTGGAGAATGCTGAGCTAGACCACGAGCTGCCAGGGAGCAAAAAGCAAGCACTGCCCATTTTTGAATCATACCTAGTGCCTTGCCGTTAGTATCCCATCATTGTGAATGAAAAAGTAAATGAGCGAGTATTAGATATAAAGTCAGAATTGCAATGTGAGAACCTTTGTGGGTGTGGATATTTGCCTGGAGGCTGATGAGGATCAGACCTGGACTCCGCTGAGGGCTCTGGGACGCCCATGTGTGACTGGGGGTGGGTCTCTGCTGTCAGATCTGGTGGGTCCCATCTATGTAGCCTGTGACTTACAAAGTGTGTTCGTTAGGCCTCATTGCTATCCCCTGCATAGGCGCTATTCTTACTCTTACTAGGAACCCCACTGGATAGAGGAGGAAAGCATGGCCAGAGACATGGTGACCAGGCCCGGTCCCCCAGTCAGAGGGCGCAGAACCAGGAATGGACGTGTGTCTCTGGACACCTGTTCCCATGCTTGGTCAGCCTCTTTGGCCCGAGGCTCAGGGCCACTCGCACTGGCTTCTGGGAACCAAGTCATGCAGCAGGGAGGCAGACAAGTGGGGAGCCCCCCTCTGAGAAGTTGCTTCTAGTTCCTTTTGGGAAAAGGTGGCGGTGGGGATGTAGGGTGGAATTGCTGTGTGTGGCGTGCAGACAGGCTTTGCATGCTTCTCCATGTGCGACCGTGTTGTGCGTTTCTTGCTGGCCGTGTGTGGTGTGTGTGGCGGTGTGCGTGTGCCTGTGTGACCCTGCCTGTTGCTGTGTGCTGCTCTGTGAGATTCGTGTTTGCTGTCGCTGTGTTGAGTGTGTGTGTTGCACATGTGCTGTGACTTTAGAGGCCCCTTGAGCTCCTCAAAGGATGAGAAGCCAATGGAAGTCCCAAAACTCAGGTGGCTGTCCTTCTGCAAGACAGGCCCCAGAGGGAAATGCCTTGTCCTGGGCTCAGGGCTTGCTCCCCTCTCTATCCAGTGCCTCACACCTTCCTCTCCCTGGCCCCTCTGCCCCCACCACAGTGGCTTCCTGCCAGAGAAGCAGCAGTAGGCATAGGGCAAGGAGGCTGCCCATGCCGTCCCTGCCCCGCCTCCCTGCATTGAGCTGGCTGAACCTTCCCGTCTGCCAGGCGCAGCGTCTGCAGGAAATTTCCCTGGGCACCTTTACTCCCGACTGTGCGTTAATTGCTTAGTCTCCAGCCTCCCCATCTACCTCAAAGCTGAGGGCAGGGTCACCTTGCCACATAACTTTACACCCTATCGGAATAGGAGGGAGCAGAGGCAGCCAGAGGAGGAGCTTGAGGGGGTGCCTAGGGCAGGGCTGTGGTCACCACTAGGTATGAGGGGCTGAGGTACCCAAATCTGGCCCTCACTGCCCCTCCTCCATGCCCTCATCTACATAGAGGACTAATTTCGGGGGTTGGAGGTCCTTAAAAAGAGATGACTTACCTGGTTGTGCCACGCCTGTTTCAGGTCAGTTCAGAGGAGTCTTTTCCAGAGAAGAGCATTAGGTGAGGGAGAAGGTAGCCCAGAGGGGAATAGACTCACTGCTAGGAGACAGGGGAACGGCTCAGGGGGGGCCACGCTCTTTCCTCCTTTTGCTCTTGTGAATGACATCACAACTCTCCAGCACCTCCTTTGAGCTCTGAGACCAGATCTTCCTTTTCCTAGCTCCTTCTCCCCACCCTTCATACACCCCTCTTGCCTGCCTCTTTAGGCAGTGGGCCTGACAGCCTCTTACAGTTTCCTGGCAGTCCCTTTACTGTGCCAATGGTAAACTGAGGCCCCAGACCAGAATTCTTTCTTTAAAGGCTACAAGAATCTTAGAGGCTAGTCCTTGTGACCCTGATGTTGTGTGACCCTCGGCATGTCATTGATGCCCTTTATGTTTTGGTTTCTTTACCAAAAAAAGGATCAAAGACTTTGCCGGCAGCCCTTGCTCCATCCCAGGCGTCTCAGTGGGGCTCCAGGGGACTCCTGTGCAAGGAAACAGCCTCCTGGACACCCAGCCTCGCAAGAAAGGAATCTCTTCCATGGGAGGCTCAGGGATCTTCAGAGGCCCCGGGGAGACAGAGGGCCCATGGTAGGGGGAGGAGGGAGCTTCCTGACCTCTGTGTCCAAGGACAAGCCAGATGGCCAGGGATGGGAGCATCAGAGTGACTGAGACAGGACTTATCACGAGTGGTGAGACAGCCCAGGCCAGGGCAGGGTCCACCAGACTGTGAGTTCCTGAGGGCATGTCTGGTTCATCCTCCAGTTCCTCACATTCTGTCTCCTCAGAGCTGATGCTCAGGGAAGGTTTGTTAAGGAAATGAATGACTGAACACAGAAGAGAGGATAAAATTGACTAGTTAGCAAACTGAAAGAAGAAGGGATCTTGGGTTGCTGGGCCAGGGGAAAGGAAGGCAAGGAATCTGGGGAAAATGACAAGTTAGGACAAGGCTGGGTTTTGCTGTGATGACATACAAGCCCCACATCTCAGAGGCTGAAAACAGAAATAAACAGGTTTATTTCTCTCTCACACTATGTGGGCTGGCGGAGAAACTTCTTATGATAGTCACTCAAGCACACAGGTTGTTAGAGCAGTTACTCCCTTGAACATTGTCATTGTATTAGAGAGAAGAAAATGCTGAGGATCTCACACCAACAGTCAGCCCAGAAGTGACATTTTCATTCATTTGTTCTTCACTAGAGCTAGTCACATGCTTACTTTTGCTCCCTATCTATTGGCTAGAGCTAGTCACATGGTTACTTTTGCTCTCTATTGGCTAGAGCTAGTCACATGGTTTCTTTTGCTCACAGTCCAGTTGGCCAGAGAATAAGTCATATGATACCTCCAATAGCAAGAGGGCCAGGAAAAGCAATCGTACCATGTGCTTGGAAGACAGAGAAAGAAAGATATTTGATGAACATCACTAATGAGAGTGATTAAAGGATTAGCCACAGAGAGCCAGAAGGAAAGGAGTAGCTGATAGCTCAGGTCTTCCAAAGCTTACTCCCTAAGGTTCCATGTCTGTGCATTGTGCTGCTTCAATATTAAAAGCTGGAAGCTAATGGGGGAAGGCAGGCTACATGTGAATTGAGCACTAACTATGTTCCAAGTTTTGCTGAGCACTGGAAATATAAGTCAGAGACAGTCCCTGCCCTAATGGAGCCAACAGTTAAATAAGAAACTCAGTAAAGTCTGAAATAACATGAGGATCTGATATCCTAGATCCAAGTTGGAAACTGACCAGCAGAGAAAAGAGGAAACAGTATGCAGGAAACAGTGCAGTATGGCCTGTAGCTGCACTTAGGTGTGGCTCTATTTTCTCTTGCTCTTTCAAGGTTTAGGCTGCCCATACACAGTTGCAGGCCAGTCTGATTACATGGTTTCTGGCTCCTGCCCCTACGCACATCTCTCCAAGATTAGGAGCCTTCATAAATGGAGCCATTCCTAGGAGAGAAACAAAGACTCACCCCAAAGTCTTAAAAGCACATTAAGGTTGTCTCAGTAAGTTATGTGCGCTTATTAATGGGACTACTCCATTCTGATTACATTTTTATGGGCATTTTTCTGGTGACATTGTGCTAGCCTGGTTCTGTGATCCCTAATTCAATCAATAAAAGATAAAAGTGAGAG
Source organism: Perodicticus potto (assembly GCA_963574655.1). Classification (NCBI taxonomy): domain Eukaryota; kingdom Metazoa; phylum Chordata; class Mammalia; order Primates; family Lorisidae; genus Perodicticus; species Perodicticus potto. The sequence goes on along the minus strand of CAUYRH010080186.1, from coordinate 70,673 downwards.
AGAGAGAGAGAGAGAGAGAGAGAGAGAAAGGTAAGAACAGGGAAGGAAAGAAAGGAGAGAAAGGGAGAGGAAGGGAAGGGAAACTTGGTCTTCATTTGGACAAGATGGGTTTCCTTTTCAACCATTTAGAGGGAAATTCCTCCTTCATCAAATGTTGGCTTTGTCCAATTTGGCTTGAATTGGGAAAATCAAAGGGCTTGGAATATTAAACGCGAGTGAGGACCAAATGTACCAGTGTCAGAAGAGAAGAGGAGGAATTACACAGAAATGCTTATTTAAGACCTGCAACTTCACTAAAGGACTGTAGCTGTTGGTGGTTGAATCCTTTTATGGTTCCTTATTGCCCTCAGAATAAAGCCCTGCCTCCTCAGCCTGGTTTAAAAGATGTCATGACCCCACTTCATCTCTCCCTGTGCCTCACCTTCCTTTCACACCCACCTGCACTGCACACTCTTGTCGTTGAGTGCACTTCTTACCCTCACCCAAACATAGGTTGCACCTCAATGCCTTTCCGTTCTCTGTCCCTTCTGCCTGGGATGCCCTGCCAGTCACCTACTTAGAGAATTCTCCTCATCCTTGTGACTCTGGATCGAACATCTCCTCTTCTATTTTCATCATTCTAGACCCCTCCCCATCTCCTGTGAGATCTCCTTTAAGCCACTTCTGTCACAGCCCTTATTACATCCCCTAACAGTTGTTTCCATGCCATCCTTCCGATTAAGCTGTAGAATTCTTGAGGGCAGAGAGTATGTCTTATTCCTTTTTCTATCTCTTGTACTTGGTATAAGGCCTAGCATGCAGCATAGCCTTGGTATATGGTTATATAATAAAATGAGTGAATGAATGAGTTGGAAGCAATCTGAATTGGAATGAATTAAGTTGGAAGCAACTTTACCTAGTGTAAAGTCCCACTCAAAACAAGAATTTCCTCTCTAGTGGGAGTCAACCAACTATGGCCCATAGGCCAAATCTGGCCAGATGTTTGCTTGTGTGGAGAGGGTTTTATTGGAACACAGCCACGTCAAGGTGTGTATGTGTTACTCACAGCTGCACTCTAGCAAGAGTTGAGTAGTTAACCAGTTTGTTGTATTTCAAACTGTATATAAAACCAGCACATTGTACCCCATAAATGCATTAATGTACACAGCTATGATTTAATAAAAAAAAAAAAAAAAGAGTTGAGTAGTTGGGATCTTATGGGCTTCAAAGTAGTTTCCTACCTGACCCTTTACAGAAAAGTTTGCCTACGTGTGTTCTATAGCATCGGCTCTTAATCTTTTTTGGACCAGAGACCCCCTTGAGATTACGTATATGCACACACACAGAACATTTTGCATTTAGTTTCACAAGGATCAAGGCCTCTGTGAAGCCCATTCATCATTTCCCTAGGGATCCACACATACAAACTTAAAAATTCTGTAGCCCAAGGCTGGTGAGGCTGGAACTGAGAAAGTGACAGAGAGTGGAATCCAAAGGTGGGGTAAAAGTCAGGTGTCTCAAAAATCAAAACTTAAAACACGTGCATTGCTATGAAACATCCCTGACACAGAGTAGGCCACTTTGCACGTGGTAGCTCCAGTCCCAGGGAACTCACCTCCGTGCACCATATCGTTTGTTGCAGGAAATCATGGTTTGTGGGGAAAGCCCATCCCTCACACTCAGCTGAACTCTGTGTCCCCATAATGTGAGCCCTCTGGTCCTTCTGGGTGTTGAGGCTGATGGTCCAATGAGCATAAGCCCATTTGCACAGGTGATGTGGACAGGCGAGGAGAAACAGGAGACAACACACCCTCCCTGGGCTTCCAAAGGGGGGGCACAGAGGGGTGAAGGGCTGGGAGGAGGGAAGAGGGGCCAGGATCATTACATTCTATCACATCCGGCTTTCCTTTCTTAAAAACAAGGGTGGGAAGAGCATGTGTGTGGCAGAGAGCTAATGAAGTCATGAGCAATAGGAGGCGTTAGGCCTCTGGGAAGCAAATTGTGGGCCAAATGAGCTCATTTTTTAGCAGAATTATTAAATTAGCAGATGAAGGAAACACATTAGACATTATGAATCTTGCTTTTAGCAGAGCCCTTGATAGAGGGTTGGGCAGACGCTTGCTAAACTCATGTCACTCAGGGTGGGAGGGATCCCCGGCGGAGGCCGGAACTCCTAGGAGGAGGTAAGGGAGGGTGATTTAAATGAACATCTGGGCCAGACCCTGTCCTTATTCAATCCCCACAGCACCTAGCTTGCAAGAGAGAGGTTATTTTCCCCATTTCAGAAGGGAAGATGTGTTCACCTCCAGGTGCACAGTCAGCGGCTGAGCTTGGGTTGGATCTAGGCTTGCCTTAATCCAAATCCAGACTTCTTTCTTAAGGTTGAGGGTGAGTGACACCTTCCTGCCCTGGAGCCCCAGGGAGTGACTTAGAAATGGATCAGAGCTTGGGGCAGGGAGAGAGAGAGATAAAACAAAAGCTGGGGTGAGGTGGGCTGGTCAGAGAGCCTCCGGTGGGGCTTTGTCAGGGCATGGGGGCTGGGCTCCCAGTGGCAGGGCTGACTTTAATTGCTACATTTTCGGAAGGTATGGCAAATGGGCAGGTATTCAGAAAAGGGGAAGTGAACGGAATCCGTGTCTTACAGGAACGGCTGAGTGAACAAACTGGGCTGTCTTTTGTTCCTAATAGTGAGGGGTCTGTCCGAGAGGATGCTGGGGAATGCTATGGCCTTAGAGGGTTGAACTGGGCCAGTCCGTGGCTTATAAAGAGGGTAAAAGAGAGATTTCTAGCACTAGGAAGTGTCCAGCCTTGTAGGAAGTGAGCTCCTGTCCCCGAAAACAATCCAGGAGCAGGCAGAGGATGGGAGCAGAGGCTGGCACCTGATGAGGTGAGAGGTTGGCTAAAGCCCCACTGCACACTGCAATTCTCTGTCTTCTTAGAGGCATGAGGAAGAATACTCTCACAGCAAGGCTTTCTGGAGACTCCTGCAGGTGTTCAGGAGTGGAGTGGGAGAATGTGTATTTACCTCTGAGATCTGCTAGTGACCAACCATGTGCTTAAACACAGGAGGGATGGACTCCACGAACCTCCCCGAGAGACTCAACCTAGCCTGAAGATTGCTCCCATGATGTGGGGTGACAGACAAGCCTTCCCAAATCCTCCTGGCATGGGGTGAGGGCACGTTTCATTTCTGGGGAACCTTCTCTAGCAGCGAGATCCAGACCCGTCAAAAATAGGAGAGAAGAGGGAAGGCAAGAGGGTAGGTGAAAAGGGACAAGGGTCCAACCCAACTGCCTATAAACCTTTCCTGAGGTCCTACTGTGTGCAGGAATCCAAAACAGACAGGAAATGGGCTGCGGGAAGCCTGTAGTGTGGTGGGCAAGTTAAGTCACAGTCACTGCTTTTGGTCAGACAAGCTGGATGGAGCCAAGGGCCCCCAACGATGGCAGACAAGGTAATGGCTTTGCTCAGAGCCACGAGAGACAGCTGTCTGGGGCGTGTCTGCGTGAGTCCCCGCAGCAGAGGTCTTCCTGGCAAAGCAGGGGATTTGGCTGTGGGGAGAGCTAGGGTGTAGGGGAATACGAGGACAGAGGCTGAGGGGTGGAGGGCCAGATTTGACAGGGCTTTGCCTGCCAGGCAAGGATCCTGTGCCAGAGGCAGGGTGTATCAGTGGATGGTTCCTTTCCCTGTATGAGAGCAAGAGTTTCCTGCAGGAGAGGAGAAAGACCAGAATCATGTTTTGAGAGCATGAATGTGACTCCCATGTGGAGGCTGGAACGGAGTGCCTGGGACTGGAGCGGGAAACCAGCGAGGGTTCTTGGAGGAATGCAGGGATTTTGGCAGCCTCAGTCTGATTGCTCAGAGGAGCTGTTATGAGCAAAGGTTCTCCATGTGTACATGTGTGAATGTCCATTTCAGAGTGTACACTTTTGGATGGGAACATGTCTGTGTGTGTGTGTCTGTTAATGTATCTCACGGTGTGTGATGTCTGTCTTGCTGTGAAGGGGTGTGCACACCCACCCTAGGAATCAAGAGATCGTAGTTCTGCACCTGTGAGTTTGCGTCATGCACAGTACTACAGGGAGGAAGCACTTTGCGGTCAGGGTCTTAGGCGGCAATGACAAGTCAGACAAAACTTGCCCAGGCCTGAGACTGGGGCACCCACCTGCCTTAGTTCCTTCTGTGCCTCTGACAGGTGCTGACACCGCTCCTTATAATGGACCAGACACCACACAGGGCACCGTAGGATGGGCTTCCTGCATCCCATGAGGGCTTCCCCATGCCCACTCTGCCCACAACCACCTCCTGCCCCTGCCCTTGCGCTCTTAGAGTACATGATAACTGCCTTGGCTGGGTGGAGTGAAGCCAATCCTTCCTAGTTCTTCTGGCAGAGGATTCCAGGCCACTGTGGGTTGCAAGACAAATGACCCCTCCTCTCCATACCAAGTCTTGCCCTCCATCATTCCAGCTGGGATCTCCCAAATGCTCTGGCCTGGGCCGAAGCCACATTGACCCCATCATTTCTAAGACCTGAACCACCAGCCTTGCTGAGCTTGCTCTAAAGGCAGCCTGGAAAGGGGGTGAGAAGCCTTTGTCAGCAAAGTAAGGATCCCAGGCCACGGAGCCCCAATCCTGGCTGTGCCCTTGACCCACTAGGTGACTTGGGTGAGACCCGGTTTCAACTTTGGTTTTTCCTCATGTGGAAGGGGGCCAGGGTATCTCAGGTGGGGCCCAACCATGCGGTTGGAAGAAGACACGGGGACTGTCATCCACTGTGTTAAAGTGTGGGTTGTTATGGCCAGACTTGGTTGGACATGGTCCTTTATCAAGGTAAAGGTTTAACAACCGGCTCTCTGCCAGGAGGAAAGCCCTGATTTGTAGTTTTTGCTGATTTCTCTGGTGTAAATACTCCCACTATGATTGATTTCAGTCCACCAGCACGAAACCACTGAGCATGGGGATAAAAGGTGGGCTCCTAGGAGCCAGTTTCAGGACACTGCTGCCTTCATCCTAAACTCAGAGACAGCCCAGCCAGAGGAAGAATCTGAATCAAAAGCATTAAAGTGCCTAGCATTGGGTTAGAGCCAGAAGTGAGGCTATAAGTGAGAAAAATGAGCCAGAAAGTCAGGTACTAGGAAGATGACAAAGGTTTGAAAGTGGGATATGTAAGCAGGGCCAGGGCAAGTGGCCCAGGATTGAAACTGCTCTGTGCTAGGTGATGTGCAGACGGGCCCAACGTGGCTGGAATACAATATTGCCTCTTGATGTTCCCGGGCAGGGAAAGGGAGGCGGGTGTACGTGATCATGAGGGAGCTGGGCAAATAGACAGGTGTTCCCTGAACACCAGGGATGACGTCTGAGCCGACCAAGCCAGGAAAGGGCAAATCCAATCTCTGTAATTGTTGGTGCATCAATTCTGGTGACGGTCCCATGAGGATGATGCCAAGGGTCTGGGGGCGGGGGGATGCCCTGGCTGACATCATCTGCTATTTCTGGGCTAATTCACAGCCTCCTTCAGTGGGAACTTCCTTGAGGACATAAATCACCCAGTCTGCTTATGACTACCTCATTCTCCTGAGAAAACCAAGGGAACCCGAGTACGTGGAGCCAGGCGAGGTCCGGGTGTCCTCTGGAGATGGCACAGGGAGTGGAGTCCCATGGTCACAAGGACCAATGTTCAAATGTTGCCTCTGCCCCTTGTTAGCTGAAGGGCTTTGGATAAATCATTTCACATCTCTGACTTTCTGTTCCCTTAAAGGGGCTGGTAATACCTAATGATCTCTCTCATTTTTTTCTCTCAGAGAATATGCTTCCAGTGGCATCTGTGGAGGCTTCTGGAAGGAGATGTAGACTCCCTTTCTGGCCCCCTTCCCTGGCTTTGTGGTGAGTGGTCCATGGGGCTGGGGTGGAGGGCTGCCTCTCAGTGGGGTGAGGAGGATGGGGGAGGGAGAGCTGTTCTCACTGGGGGGTGTGGCGCTTCTGGGGTGAGCCTGGAGCCTCTTCTCTCCCTAGGGACTGAGACTTCTCTATGGAAACTCTGAGCCGAGCAGAAGCCAGGACAGCCACTCGGGACCTTCACCACACAAGGCGAGGGGCCCATTTCCTAAGCACAAGTCGCATCCCACCTGCCACTGGTCTGCATGTCCGCTTGACTTCCTCCCAGCTCCAGGCATGGCTCTGTCTCTCTGCCCCCATAGTCTGTCCATCTGTCCTAGATCAAAGACGAACAGGTTTGTTAGCTGCCTGCTTCTCTGCAGAAGCTCCCCAACTTCCTGTCTGTCTGTCAGTCTGCAGGGATCTGCCTTCTAATCGCTTTGACTGGAGCTGACTCTGCTGCACCTGGGTTCCATTTTAAGATGTATTGGTGACAGAGAGGTGACAAATGAGAGTGAAAGAGAGTGACAGATGGGTGCACACCTACAGGGGTAGAACACGTGTGCACGCAGAGGGTTGACAGTAGGGCTGTCCCGTCTGAGACAGGGTCACCCAAGGTTTTCACAACCCCAGAGGGATGCCCAGGGGACCGTCCATCCCACTGAGGAGTGCCATCTGTCTGTACCCCTGATCGCAGACAGGAGTGTCCCCCATGAAGCCTCCCAGGGGAGGAGGAGGAGAGAGGACAGTACCCATGGCAACGAATGGAGAGGCACATTTCAGCGCAGGAAGAGCCTTTGTGACAATTGAGCTGTCCAACAAACAAAGCGGGATGCCAGCAAGGTAGTGATCTCCCTGTCACTGAAGTTGTGCAATGACGGGCCGGCCACCCACCTGTCAGGGCTGGCAAGGGGGAGTTTCCTACCTTGAGAGAGTGAGGCTGGGAAGGTCGAGATGGGCTGACAGTGGAGATGATGAGTTCTGTTGAGAAACCATGGAAAGCACTTTGCACGGTGACTGGCACACAGTAGGACCTCAAAACACAGCTGTTATTCAGAGAGAGGCTGGGCTAAGTGACCTTAAGGTGCCATCCTGCAGCCTTTGAGCTGGAGAAAGATGAAATACCAGTTCATGGCAACAGGTTATGAATAAACAGAAGCTGGGAACGTGGGATAATAAAGGGCTTCCCAGAATAGGAACGTCTCCATCTCCCTCACCCTGATTTGCATGGCTCCCACAGGCCTCCCTCCCCTCTCCTAACTCAATTCCAATTTCAATGTCAATAACTTCTCTGGCACGACAAGCAGCCAGGGGTTGCCAAAGTGAATCAGAACATTGAGTTTCAAAGTCTCAGACCAGCTTGTCTAGCCAGTGTTGTCCCCTCCAGGCCTGCCAGGCCCTTTCTGCCGCTCGGCTCATATCCTCCATGTCCTTTGGGAGACTTATTTTTACCCTCCCCAGCTGTCTGTAAGGTTATTTGAAAAATGACACACTCTTTTCTTTGATCAAGATGTTTGAACAACAACAGCATGTGGGACACTGGGCGCCTGCTTCGTGGCTCTCTGCGGAGAGCTCGGGATGTGGGATGAAGAAGGCTTAGCAACCCTCCCTTGAGAGCCCAGCCAAGTGGCAGTGGGGGGCACAGATGAGAACTGACAACTCCAAGAATGTGTCAAGTGCTACAGGTGGAGGGGACAGGGGCTCTGGGAGCACAGAAGAGGGGTGCTGAGCTGGGGTGGGAAAAGGTAGAATGGGGGGCTTCTCTAGGACACTTGGGTGGCTGGCTGCTGCATTCTCTGTCCATGGGTCAGTGGTGGCTGGAATGTCATCATGCTAGACACCCCTTTTCCTTAAATCATAACAGCGACTGACCCCATGGTGTTGGCAGCAATCAGATCCTCTGTAAACGGAAAGTTTGGCATGGAGGGGTGAGAAGAGTGTACAAGGGACCCAGGCGGACAATGGCTGAATGAGGTGAGGCCTGAAGTCCTAGGGGGTGGGCAGTGGGGAAGGGTATGTTGGCCTGTGAGCCTGGACACTGTGTGGTCCATCAGCGACTGCCAATTTGGAATCAATGCTGTCACAGAAGGAGGGGCCTGGGGGGAAGTGGGCACGGGCAGTGGAGGTCAGGGGCCTAGGGCACCTGAAATGCTCGGGCTCAGAGATAGAATAAAGAGTACAGGGCTGGGCAGGAGCAGCCCTGAAGTGCAGAGATGAACGGGTGAAGGGTGAGCCAATGCTGGCTCTGCAGATTTGGCACCCCTGTCCAGCACCGTGTGTGACCTGCTCTCATCAAAGAAAGCAACAGGCCACCTCGTGCCTCCATTGTGGGGAGCTACAGGTCTGGCAGTTGGACAGACAGGGGCTGGAGCAACGTTGCCAGGAAGCCTCCAGAAGAGGTGTCTTATCCCGCCTCTTCTTCTCTCCCCAACCAGAATATTTGGAAACAAACACAATCGAGGTGTCCTCCACACCCCCACCCAGTCTGGGGCTGCTGGGGCAGCAGTGTCAGAGAGAGGCAGGACACACTGTCTTTCCAAACTTTTGGCCAGGCAGAGAGATGAGCCCCAGGGACAGACAGCTCTGAGCTAGAGGAAGAAACACTCAGAGGCCCAGGGAGCCGGCTGGTAGGTCTGGGGAGTTTCCCACCAGATCTCCCCGAACCAGTAGAACTAGCAGCAGCAGAGGCCTCTCCCGCGGTGCCCCAGGCCTCTCATTTCCTGGCCTCTGACCTTTTGCTTGCTTCCACCATCTTTGCACGTCTTCAGGTCTGATGAGGCTGGGACTTCAGGGTCTGATGAGGCTGGGACTTTAGGGTCTGATGAGGCTGGGACTCAGCTGGCTGGGAGAGGAGGGGAGCCACGGTGCACCGAGGCTATTGAGCACTGAGGGGCAAATCCCTTCTGTTCTCAGAGCCTCACTGAACTCCTCTGTAAGATGTGAGGAATAGGCCAGATCAGGGTTCCTTAGAGGCTATTCTGGGGGAAGGAAGTTTGGGAGAACAAGCCCTCCACCTCTTCATGTGTGTTAGAACCTCTGAAAAGCCCCACAGCACAGAAATCTGTTGAACCTTGTCCTGGTATTTTTCAAACTTCCTTGAGGACACTTTTCCTCAAACAACTCTTTCTCATCCCGAGGAAGGAATGGCCATACAACATAATTCGGAAAATATCTGGAGTCAATGCCCCTCTCTAAGAGTCCCTCAGGTTCTGAGAATCTAAATGTCTGTTTCTTTAAAGAAAGTTGGCAGGGAGCTCTTCCTGTGTGCCCAGCGCTGTGATCCTCCTGGTGACGTGTGGGATAGGTATTCATTCTTCCGCTGGCAGATGAGGTCAGTGAGTCACGAAGTGGCTCCAGGGAGAGGGGAAGGTTGGCCTCCCCACCCGTGTTGGCAGGAAGGTAAATCTCTGCTCTGGAGGCCTAACTTGTAGGTTGCAACTTCTCTGACCGCCCCCTGGCAGTCTCAGACCATCTCTCGTCTCCCGCAGCTTCATTCAGGGACATCCTATTAATAGGAGAGGCCACCAGAGAGCTTATGGGGTGAAGTCAAGGGAAGCCACAGGCTGGGGTACACCACCCACCTCCACCTGAAAAAGCAACTCCTAAGAGTTCAGATCCTCCTAGGGCAGGCCCTTGGCAAAAGTATAAAGCTTTTTACTTTGTGCATATTAAAAAGATCCTGAAGTTTGAAGTTAGATCAGAACTGAAATTCTGCCACAAAGAGACTTTTGTAATTTAACCGCATTTACATGTTGTTCTAGATGACCTGACCTCCCCAAGTCCTCTGCGAGACAGACTTGGGGCACCCTGAACCCCCAGCTGTTAGACATCTTCCTTCCGGTGTGCCTATGTTTATGTGGGCCCCCAAACCCAGTTATGTCCGTTGCACTTGTCACTGTAAACAGGTAATTTAATCCAACGTAACATAAGCCAATTAAATGGGTGCAGACATAACTTGTTTCTATGGTAATTAATTTAATGCTTTGGGAAGGCAGCTGAAAAACTTGCTGCTGAATTAGGGGTGGGCAAGACTATAAAAGATCTAAAGAAAATAAATTCTATACAAGGAAGTTTGTGTACATCGATTGCCTTGTGAGGAATCGAAACCAGAAATCTCTTAGGTGATAGTTGATGCGAATAAGACACCGTGGTCTTCATTACTGTGAACTTGGAAAGCCTGTTCACCTTTCTGAACTTCACTTTTCTTGACTTAAAAATAAGTGAAATAATTCCCACCTCGTAGAGATGCCAAGAAGAGCGAATGAGGCCACGTGCAGTCCTGTTCTTCTCTTTTGCTCCCTTCTTGGAGACTCCTCTCTCCGTTTCCTGCCACAACCACCTTTCCCCACTCAGAGATCCTTGGGCTTTACCCACAAGTGTGCAGTTCAGCTAATCTGACTGTGGTTAGCATTTCAGGGCTGGACCTTCCCAAAGAGGGACATCATCAAAGGGTTTCAAGGCATGCATGGACTAAGGTGAGATTCCCAGCAGTGTGGCAGAGCGATTGGGTGACAGTTTGAGCTGGACATCCTCCCTGGCCTTCCTCCAATCGCAATTCCTATCATGGGTCCCAGGTGAGAGGAAGCTGCTTCTTTCTACTGTGTGGTGCAGCCATCTTTGCACCCTGGCTATGACATGCTCAGCTTCCCTAACCCATCTACCTGGGGTTCAGCTCACTGCAGACTCCAGAGAAATCAGACCTTAAGCCAAAGGCACCCAAAGGAAATTGAGGCTTGAGGGAGGCGGGCAGCCTTTGCTGCACTCAGAACTCTCGAGCCCTGGTTCTTGCCCAAGGGTTCAGAGTGTGGTTGTGGCTCTCCTGTGCCTGCATCCTGATGGGCTCTGTGGAGATGGGAATGTTCCTTGCTCATATCTCTCTAAGCACCTGTCACTTGGCCCTGCATGTCCCCAAATTCCAACCCAGGGAACCAAAACAATACCTCGAAGGGATCAGTGTGTGCATTCATTCCCAGTTCTGAGGACTTGACCTTGCTGTGTTGTCCCACTGCTAGCTTCCCAGCTCTCAGACTGCTGGCCCCAAAGCTCCACGATTGTTTCAACTCCTGCATTGGCTGGATTGGCCTCAGCTGGAGCACCCTGAAGAGGGGGCTACTTTAGCATCAGTTCTGCCGCCAGGAAGCCAGCACCACATGTGCCCCTAGATGCCTGGAGCCCAGCAGAGGCACCCACTAGAGCTCTTAGTCTATGGGGGTGGGGTGAACTCGGGAGAAGGGAGTAAAGAAGGGAGCTGGGCAGGAAACTCTCCCTCTTTGCATTGGCTTCTGTGTTACCGAAGGAGTCAGGCAGAGCTGAGTCCTTGATGAATGTGAAATCCTGGGTTCCCCTCGACCTTCTGAGGCTTTGTTTCTCCATCTGTAAAGTGGGGATGATGACGGTTCCCTCATCTGTTTGTTGAGATTAATGTCAACAATGTTTCTACAAAGACATTCCCTTCCACCACGTGACCTGTTCTCATCAAAGATTCAGGGCAATGTTGGGAAAAACAAGAGATCTGCCACAGTGGACGGGTCTAAGCGTGATGGTGGTGGGGCAGGCTCTGGGCCTTAGAGGTGAGAAGGGGGTGTCTCTCCTTCTGGGGCCCTGGACTCCTTGCCCATCCTGGGCATCCAAATCTAAGTAAGACCAGCCTCCTAGTTTCTGGGTTATTGATCTTGACAGATTTTGTTAATGATGGAGCAGAGAACCCCTTTTCCATTTGGGAAAACAAATGCCCAGAGAGCAAATAACTTTGAGCCACATGGGGGGTCAGGGTCAGGATGGGACCTTCCGGCATGCTGACTCCCAGCGTAGAGGGCTGGGAAGCTGTGCAGGCTGCCTCCAGCTGCCTCGCCCCCGTGCGTTCTGATGCAGGGTGCGGGATGCCCGCTGGCTGTGGCCGCCTGGGCTCTGTCTGGGGGCACAGCCCAGTGATGCTGCGGCTGGTGGGGCCTGCCTTTCTCCTCAGGTGGTTGTCTGAGTCCTGGCAGCAGCCTGTGTGGGTAGGGCATCTCTCTCCCTGCAGACTCCGGGGTCTGCTCTCCAATATCTTTCTCAGGGAACTACCCCTCTGTGCCCATCACAGGAGGAGCGAGGCAGGATGGGAGGAGGGGCCCAGACAGGTGGGGAAGCCCCAGCGCTGGAGCGGAGCCCCCACTCATGCATTCACTCGGGTCTGCCTTTCAGCCTGGATGCACTGGTGAAAATCCCGAAATTCTTCCACCTCGGCCATTAGACAGCCATTTCCCAGAACTCAGGACGCATCCACTGCCACCAAAGACCGCCCTTCAGCTGAACCCCAGGGGCCCTGCTCCAGTGCTGGCTGTTAAATATTTTGACCACCAGCTCTGGTCAGAGATGCCAGAAAGCACTTTAACTGAAAATTATTAGGTGAAATAGGATGGATTTATCTGGAAAATGCCATCGCTATTGAGCAAATATTTATTGAGCGCTTAGTATCTGCCCAGGGAAGGGCCAGGAGTTGGGGCCCAGAGGTGGGGCCCTGCTCACAGTCTTGCTGTAGCCTGGGAAGCGGGGAGCAGGAGCCCTGTGAACAGTGACCGGGAGAAAGAGGAAACATGGCAGAGAGAAGCGACCTGGGCTGACACCTTGGCTGGGAGGAGCTCGGAGCACCAGGAATAGAGGCTGGTAGGCCCATAGGGAGGGGCCTGGGAGTCCAACTTGGAGCTGTCAAGGTTCCTCAGTTCTGTCCAATTATCCACTAATGACTCACAGTGAATAGGTTAGGAAGGGGATTGAGGACAAGGACGCTTAATTATCAAGCTGAGAGAGGAGGAAACACTGTCCCCTGACAGGTCTGGGGAAGGCGGAGGTGGGGAGCAGGGAGGAGGGCAGGAGCGGACTGTAGGGCTGGGTCTTCTGGGGCTGGGCCAGACCACCAAGCCCAGTCACCCCTCGGGCTGGAAGTAGACTGGTGGGGGGTCTGGGGAGGAGACAAAGGTTCAGTACCTTGGGGTTCAATGTGGAAGAGGGGATAGGTATTTGTGCTGTAGCAGGTGGTAGACACGGCTTATTTATTCCAACCAGGGGGTTTTCAATGTTATTTTCTCTTTCCTCTGTCAGGCTGGGTGCCCCCAGAGCACAGGTTCAGGTCGTGGCATCTCCTTGCTGGAACTGGAGTCCTGACCCTGATTTGTAGCTGTTCTTGCCCCAGCCTGGGAAAGATGTTAGACCCTGTTGCTCCCTCTAACTCCGCTGGGTCCCCACCTTCTTCTTGTGTGCTCGGGGAGGAGGACTCCCTCATTGAGAGCACTCAGAGCCAGCGTCCCCACCCAGACACAAAGGCTCACAGTCACAGCATGCGTTTCCAGCCTTCCCTCCCTCAATATGTATATTTGATATATCCTGGGGGATAGGCAGACGGGGCATTTCCTCCTCATGAGGAGGGAAACACAGCTCAGAGAGGAGACTCAATTTGCCCAGGGTCTCACAGGAGATGTGCTGGAGGTGGGGCTCGAACCACAACTGCCTGCCCCTGAACACGCGTCTTCATATGGCTGGATACTGGCTTGTCCTTCAGACCTGGGCTGCAGATGAGGAGGGTGATAAGCTTGAAGTCCTCTGCCCCACCCTGTGAAGACCCCTGTTCAGCCTCTTTTGCACATGCCCCGTAGGGCGTCTTCTAGCTCTGGGCTGGTGTGCTGAGCTGCCCACAGTGCACATTTGGTGATGCTCTCCAATCCTCAGGGCACTCCCTGCTCTGATACTCGAGGGGCCCTGCTTCTGTGACATGCCTGGTACCCAAAGAGGCACCAGGGACCCGGGATGACTCTCATCTCGTTATTTCAGTTTCTGTGTGTTCTCACTGCCCATATAGATTTTCAGTTCCACACAATCTGTTCCCTAGCCCCGTCTTCTGCCTTGCTCACACCCTGGAGTGACCACGTGCTGACTGTTAGTGACTCAGTGGGCATGGGTGGGGGGAGGATCATGGGAAGGCATGAGGCAGAATGCCCCTTAGTGAGGGGTGGGCAGGTTGGAGCAGGAGCGTATGTGTCTGTGGCTTCTGGGTTGGCTTCCATTGCTGCCAGGGCCGCAGTCCCCGAAGGAGATGAGGCTCATGTATTTTTAACTACGTTGTCCTGGGCGAAGAATGGAAGGTTGCCGGATGCCAGGTGCTTTGCAGACGTTATCTCCTTTAATTCTCACGACCGTTCCATAAGTGGGTATTTCAAGTTTGCAAACGAGAAGCCCAGGCTTGGGAAGGAAAGGTGAATCGTGTAAGGACCCCTAGTTCGCACGCGAGCTGGGATTGGAGCAGAAGCCTCTTGGGCTCCAAAGGCTGTGTTCTTTCTCCCATTCCACAGAGTGCAGGGGAACAAACTGGAAATTCAGGGCCCAGAGTGAGGCTATCTTGGGTGTGGGGTAGGGCGTCAGGGAGGGATCAAGAGCTTCCTGACCAGAAGGTCCAGGAAAACGACAGGATCACTTTGCAGATCTGCCTAGAGTTTCGCATGTTCTCAGTCAAGGCCCCCAGTCGGCACTGAGGAAGATGGAAGTCCCCTCTCTACCAGACAGCTGTGGAAAGAGAGGCTCAGAGAGCCAAGGGCTGATTCAGTGTGTTGAGACAGTAAATGGCGAAAGGAGAAAGCAGTTGTTTGACTTGAAACCAATGTTCTCGCCCCCTGCTGCCCCAACTCCTGTCTGGACCACGTCTGGTGGCAGGCAGAAGACCTCAGACCCACAGAGAGGGCCTGAGACTTACAGGCCCAGGCCGGCCAGAGGTTAAGACAGGACAGTTGGTACAGAACTGGTACCAGAGATGTTTTCACCATGGTATAAAGCACGCAGGGCTGCAGGAGTCGAGATTTGTCAGGGGATCCCAGGGATGGGTATGTCTGTGTTGGTGGCATTGAGCTGGGCCTGCTAGTCTGTGCAGGGGACACAACGAATCAAAAGCAGAAGTATGCGTCAAAAGCAGCCCACCCTCGACTCGCAACCCTACACCAAGAGTGTGGAAGGAAGACAGGCCAGAAGTAGATTCTAACCCCAAGTGGCGGCTGCTCCTCCTTCCCCAGCTAAGCGCCCGTGGTACCCAAAGTAAGGGTCTAGCACAGCAGCCTTGGGCTCCCAGAAGTTTCCCAAGTCTCTCCTGGTTGTCCAAGTTCTCCATATCTCCCTAGTATGAGCAGAGCCATCACCTCCTTGTCCTAAATTCTGCCTTTTCTTCAATCCCAGCAGCAAATCTCAGGCGCCTTCATGCAGTGAATGGCAGGCCCTTGGAAGCCTTCAGAGCTCGGGGGGGGGGGGGCGGTCTCTGTGATTTTTCAGCTTCATTGAGGTCCAAATGCCCAGGACAGCAGCCTGTTGTGGAAAAGACTGGAACTTCTCTTTCATCCATTCCTTCTTAAGACCTCGGCTGGGGTTCTGACACCCCCAAGGGCCTGATGGAGTTGGGGGTGACATTGGAGCCCGTGGCATGGTGTCTGGCTGCCGGCTTAAAGACCTCGGACTGGAAGGAGTGTTATGGGTGGCGGTGATGGTGGGAGGGGAGGTGGGGAAGAGGGGGATGCACCATGTTCATGAAAGTAAGAGGTGCCCTTATTTGCTTGCCGTGTTCAGCCTGGAGGGCCCTTCTCTTTACAGCAGCCAGTTCTACACCCTCAACCTGACCAAGTCACTTGCCTTTAAAGGCTCCCTGTCATCCACAGAATCCAGCTGAGCTGTGTGGCTTCCGGGCCCTCCTCGATACAGCCCTGCCTGCCTCTGCAGCCTCCCCCTACACCCCTTTCTCTGGAGGTCTGCAGTCTGGCCTCTGAACTCTGCCAGCCAGTCCTCAGCCCAAGGCCCTTCCCACAGCTGTTCCCCTGGCAGTGCCATCGTTCCCCCCCAACCCTGTCCATCTCCTCTGGGCCTAGCAACTTCCTCCATGTGTTTTCTTTTCTGAGAAGCCTTCCGAGACCACTGAGGTTCAGGCTAGGTATCTCTCGTCTTCCTCCCATAATGCACCACGTCTAGCAGCCTCTGTGTGACGCTGTTGTGCCCTGAGGGTGTAATTCCTTCCAGTCTCCCGCTGGAGTCTGAAATCCCGGTGAGCAGGGTGCACCATACTCGGAAGGTGGTCCTGGAGTCCAGCCTCTTGTCATTCAAAGCGTGCTCCACAGCCTGACAACTCCAGCATCCCTTGAGACCTTTGAAGAAATGCAGACTCTTTTTCCCCAGCCCAGCCCCACTGAGTCAGAGCATGCATTTAAAAAGCTCCCTGGTAGTTTGTGTGCACATTTAACTTTGAAAAGGTCTGACCGAGCCAGGGCTCGGCCCCAGAAGGATGTACATTCACTGTTTTGTGAGCAAAGGAAGGAGCCAAGAGGTCTGCAGTGAGTAACAACAACTGGTGTGCCCTGAGTGGTTGGGGGGGTTAGTGGCAGGCACAGGGACCGCAGGCCCAGCTCCTGGGTCTCTCGTTCACGGATGTGGGAACTGAGGTTTAGAGCGCTTTGATGGAGGAGGCCACAGAGCAGCAGTGGCGAGGCTGAGGCTTGAATTCCCCTTTGATCACCTCCTCTGCCTACCTCCGGCTGGGGAGCTCGGAGAGAGGGGGAAGTAGGGAGGGGTATGGAGGAAAGCTTGCTGGGCTGGGCCCAGGAATGAGCTCACTTCAGGATGGAACTGAGACCTGCTCCCACTAGGGAAGGTGGTGAGGGAGCTTTGGGCGGGGGCCTGAGCAGGTTTGATTTGTGGCTGAAATCCCAGCTTCCACTCTGGGGGCCTCGGGTCCCTCAGCCCAGCTGGGGTTTGCACCGCGTTCCTTCAGTGCCCTCTCCCCCTCCTGTGTGGGAAATCTATCGCCCCATGGGCTTTCCTGCAGCCCCCACCTCCGGGCCACATTTCCCCAGCTCAGCACAGTCTGGACGCCTTCCCGTCCCCGAGTCTCCTGCAGGCTTCTGCCTGGAGTTGAGTTTACTAACGCTCCTTCTTCCTATATTTCTGGCTTTGGGGAGAAGAGGGGAATTCAGCAACAGAACATAGAGGCTGGAGGACAGGGTCAACCCCCACCTCCGGTTTGAGACAAAGAATTGAGACCCACTGAGGCCTAGCGATGAACAGCGTGTCCCTCAGGTCAGAGGTTGCACAGCACGTCTTGGGCAATGCTGGGTGCAAGAGTCTGTCTGCTGCTGTGCTTCCCACGGCAACGGACAGCCTGCTCAGGGCCTCTGGCAGGAAGCGCACCCACAGGGAACATTTGCCATTCTTATTATTGCCTATTATTTATTGAATACTTGCCCTTTGCCAGACACTGCGCAAAGCACTTATCATACATAATCATAGTTAATCCTCATAATAACTTTATGATTCTTTTGCTATTCCCACATTAGCATCATTATCCTCATTTTCAGAGAAAGAAACCGAGGTTCAGAGAAGCGAAGTAACTTGCCCTAAGACACACAGCAGAGATGTGAAGCCAGTATTGTCAGACTTGGAGCCCGGCTCTACTAAACTTCGTCTGATGTGGGCTCCCTCAGATATGAGGATACATCACTGTGTCACGGTGAGGGAGGGACTTCTGTGTTTCTCTGCGTGGCTAGAGAGTAAGGGACACGGTGGCACTGTCTCACTGGCACATGCTTTGCTTACAGAGCATTCTTACACTCTTCATATTATCTCAGTGTCTCTAATAAACCTGTAGATAATTAGCCAAGTTGGTATTTTCCTCATTTAACAGGTTGGGAAACTGAGGTTAATACTCCAAGGCATGGAACTTGTTGGACTCTGGTGGCAGTGCCAATGTGGCGACAGCACACTGCTCCCTGCCTGGGCTCAAATAATTGCAGGGACCCTCAGGGCACTTAGCAGGGTGCTCAGACCCATTATCCGTTGACTCCACAGTGTACAGGACTTTCACATCCGGTCACATGTGGGCAAGGCTGGACACAAGAAGGCATGTTCCACATTCCCCCAGGATCCTCTGTAGAAAGGGTTTGGCGTGTGCAGGTAAAGCTCTCCCTGGCTTACCTGGGTTTGCTATACACTCTGTTTGCTCGTCCTCACCAGATGTTTGTGGTGTGAGACATCGACAAACAGGGGACTGGTCGAACTATGTGAGCAGGTCCTATAATTCTTCGGAAAGAATTCCTTTCTTTTCTCACCTGCACAGAAGGGGACTGATGTCCACCCTGCAGATCTCTCAGAGATTCTGTAAGGGTCGGATAATACAATACAGCTGCAAGGGCTTCCAGAAGAACATAGCTGTGTGTTTACGGAAGGCAATCTCAGGCATTAAAAGACTAAGGCCTGGGAGTGGCAGGGATAGAGGCAATAGTTATTGAACATCTACTATGCACACTTTAGAGACTCATCTCACACGACCCCCAATGCAGCTCTTCGGAGAGGTATCGTAGAGGTTTCTGCATCTGATCCCAGCTGTGTAGCTCTTCACAGACCACCCCCCCCCACAGACAACAATTATAAACTCTAATTAAGATATTCAAAAATAGTTATCAGAAGGGGAATGAGTCAAAGTAGGCGGATTCCAGAAGATGTGGGGTGGGTGTTTACTGACAGTTGGAAGAAGGGAAGGGAACTGGGTAAATGTCCCATTTTCCTCAAGTTTAGCCTACTAAACCCCCATTTGCCCTTATGTAGGATGTGTAAAACTTGGATAGAAACTGAAAGTCAGATTGGTTTGAGGAACTAGGAAAGAGATTTCAAGGCAGCTTTGGCAGGTAGAAGGCAAAGGAGAAAACCAGAAAGGAATGAACCAGGGAGGGAAGCCCAGATTCTGTGCATAAACTGCCAAACATCTGGGCAACCCTTAAACTAATGAACATACAGGGCAGACACCGTGGTGCCCAGCTATAGCTATAGGAACTGAGGTTTTTGGTGCCATCGATTAAGGGGTTGACAGTTTCACAGTGAGAGTTCAGTCAAGTTAATTGCTTAAGTAAACAAAGAAACCATTAAAGCCCTCATACTTTTCACAGTAACACACAGAATCCAAAGTCTTCATAACATGTCATTCACAATATCCAGGATACGCTCCAAAATTACTAGACAAAGGAAGAGACAGGAAAATTTGACCCATAGAAAACAATTAACTGAGACTGTCCCTAAAATGAGCCAGATTGTGGAATTAGCAGATACATATTTTGAAGCTGCTTTTATGATTATTCTCAAGGGTATAGAGAAAAGTATGCTCAAAACGTGCTTTAAAAAAAAACAGTGTGCTGGGCAGTGCCTGTGGCTCAAAGGAACAGGGCGCTGGCCCCATATGCCGGAGGTGGCGGGTTCAAACCCAACCCTGGCCAAAAACAAAACAAACAAAAAAAAAGTGTGCTGACAGTGAATACAAAGATTGAACTACTAATCTCAACCAAAAAAGCAAAGAACCACACAAGAGAATGAAATGGAAATTTTGGACTTGAAAATATAATATCTGGAATCAAGAAATATAATCCCCATTTAAAAATAAAAGAAATTCAAGTTCAAAAAGATGACGTGATTTTTTTCCAAAATCATGCTAATAAGTGATGAGAGTTACAATTTGACTCTCAAGTCTATCTGCCTTTAAGTGTTATAGTTTCTCAACCTCACTAGGTGGAATTTAGAGATTAGTGGAAGCCTGCAGGAAAATGAAAGTGGAATTTACACATTTCCTGAAACTGCAGTGAGACTAAAGTTTGTCTCTAAGTCCTTGTTGTAAGAATTGGCTATGGCTCCTTGAGGACAGCCCAGGGGATTATCTAGCCATGGTGCTGAAATTTGCCCTTTATCCAAAACTTCAGGGTCTACCAAAGCATTTCTGATTATTTGCACCAATGAGTGGAGATAAACCGTAACAAACGGCTGATGCTCTGGAATCAATTCATGTTGGCTTTCAAAGCTAATGCAATGCATTTCCCCATCCATTGCTTTCCATGGGTTTTGCTCACGTTCAGCTTAAATCTTTTCCATGTTTTGCAAAAATATTATCTTTGGAAGTGCAAGGGGAGAGTGAGGGTCTTCATGCATTTATATACTACCTTCCTATAGCTGAGCTCTAGATACATTCAATGTTTATTTTGTGAGGTCGATAATGTGCCTGATGCCATGCATGCTATTGTAGAAGGCAGAGAAAGATGATACCCAGTGCCTTCTGGGAGGGCACCCAGCTGAAAATAAGTATAGAGAAGAAGCAGGAACACGTCTAGCAGCAGAGAGTCAAGGTCTACTGTATGTCCTTGGCAAGACCTTCCTTGAGGTCTATAGAGAGGGAAGAGTGTGATTATGGTTTGGGAGCAATTTCTAGAAGAGGTGGGAAGTCACTTGGTCTGGAGATGCTAAGCTTAGGAGAGAAAAGGAGAAGACCATTTCAAAACACAATTGGTACTTCATAGATATTTGTGAAAAGAAGGAATGGATGCACATTTTATTTTCTTCTTTGCCATTTTCAACCATCTGTCTTCTAAAATGGTTGTTTTATGAAAAACAGACTCTTTTAACACTATTCATAATAGCCCCAAACTGGAAACTACCCAAATGCCCCTCAACAGTAGAATGGCTAAATAAATTATGGCATATTAACAAAACGGAATACTATTTAACAGTGAGAATGGACCCTCTCCAATGCCACACAGCAGTGTGGATGACCCTCTGTAGCCCAGTGTTATACCAGAGAGGAGCTGGTGTGAGACTGTTTATATTAAGCGCAAGAAAGAGGCAAAGCTAATCTATGGTGTTTGATGTCAGCAGGCTGGATTTGAGCGGCAGTGATGGGGAGAGAGCCCAAGGGGAGCTTCAGGGAGCTACGAAGGCTCTGTTTCTTGATCTGGATATTGCTTGCATGGAGGGTTCAGTTTTTGAAAATTTTGTTGAGCTGCACACTTATAAGCGCCTTTCCCATAAATGTGACATGTTGCAACAAAAAGCTAACCGACAGATGAGGCTGTGTTTCCCACTTGACTTCCTAGACCCCATGCTCTCTTGCTGTCTGTCCCTGATGCCATGTGAAGATAGGTTTCAAAGAACGGCAGGCCTTCCCCAAGGAGCACCTGTCCTAAGCCCAGATGAGGACAGGGAGAGGCTCTTTGCTCCATTTTAATGACCGGGAAACTGAGGCTTGTTGATAGGCAGTAACTTGCCCTTCTGTCACATAGTGAGTCAGTGATAAGAGAGAATCTTGGTTTTCTGGGAGCCTTTTTCCTGTGGCCCTGAGAAAATTTGAGCTCAGTCTGGAAGAAGCAGCAGCTCAGACTGGATAAATTGGGGTAGGGATTACAACCCCGTCAGAGAGAACAACATGTCTAGAGGTAAAGTGGTTCGGAAGAAAAGGCATCTCCGTGCAGCTAGAACCTGGGGTTGGGGGAATGAGTGGTGTGATGTGATGTTGAAGCTTTGAACGCCGTGAAAGCCAGATTAGGGTGCATGGGGTGTCATACCCAGAGTGAGTGTGAGAGGAGTGAGTGGCAGGGCCTCCTCGCTTTTCCTTCCTAGGCTTCCTGCCATGGTTGGATGAGACTTGCACGCACGTCCCAGCCCCCTGAGGCTGTCCAGTCAATAAGCTCTTTATGGAGCCAAAGAGAGGCAGGATCAATGCGGTTGTCATTGATCCTGCCTCAGCGGCCGATTAGTACCAGGGACGTGGCTGGCCGGGGAGCCCCTTGCTAATGCACCACGGAACTCAGATTAAACTAGAGGCACCCAGCAGGCCTGGGGAGAGCTTCTGCCCTCCCCAGATGCTGGGGTGGGGGAAGTAGCAGGGGAGGGCCTGACTCCAGCCTGCTGGAGCCCTGTGCTGTCCAGCTGAGCAACGTAAGTTCCTTGCCAGTCAGCAGACACCTGATCGTGCCACTTTGCTGAAATCCTCTCTATGTACCTGGGGTCTTTTGAAGTCTGTGCAATCTCCCTAACAGGACAGATGTGTGCTCTGGAATCTGGCCCCTGGCTGTCTCTTCCCTTCTCATCACGTCGCCTTCCCCTCACTCTCTGCACCAGCCCAGCAGAACTGCCTTCATCTTGTCCAGCTTGCCATCACATCGCATACAGCCATCTGTCATTTCTTCCAGGAAGCCTTCTCTGACTCTGCTACCACCACTACCACCAAACTCGGACTTGGGCAACTTTCCAAGGTTCTCCCTGTACTTCCTGAGCAGACGAAGGATGAGCATGTACTGTAATTGCTTATTTTCTTGTCCTGTCCTGGCTGCATATTAGAATCACCTTGGAGCTTTGAACAAATACAGATTCTGCATTCATTTGGTCTGGGAAGGGGGTGGAGAACTGGTGCTTTCGCTTCTTCCCTCCAGGGGTCCTAAGGTGCACCCACAGCTCAGAATAACTGGATGAGTGTCTGAGCACCAAAAACTTCAGGGCCCACATTGATCAACGGACCCCTCCATGCTTGGTGTCTCACACAGTGCCTGGCACACAGCAGGTGCTCAGTGAGCATTCATGGAATCACACTGTCCTGGAGTGGGCATGCGCCAGGGCCGGGCATTCCCACCAGCTGAGGCCCCCTCTTGCCAGCCATCCCTCACCTCTGTTGGACGCGCAAGAACCAGCCCTGGGAGCTGGATAGCTTGGTCACTGGGAGGCCCTTTCACGACACATTGCAGCACATTTAATTGTCTCTGTGGTCTGTGACACAGAAGGATGAGTAGTAACATCCCGTTTTGTAAATGAGGACCTTGAAACCCAGAGAGAGTAGTGATGGGGTCTGGGTATCACAGCCAGAACAGACAGATCCAAGCGTCAGCCCTGCTTTCTCCCTTGATTTCTTTCCCTGAGTTTTGTTACCCAGGACTTCCTTAAGCAGAATGTCGTCTGAGACCACCTGTCCTGCTGTCACTGGCTCCTTTTCTTGTGTGCCATCGCCCTTCCCTAAACAGCCTTCCCCAGGGGGAGAGGTGGACTCCACATTCCTTCTAGCAACTGGGGCGGTGCCAGGCTGCCCTGGTGGCCTGAGAGAGCCCCAAACAGAAACCTGCACAACTGGGCTCTGACCAGTGTCTGTCCCCCAGAGTTCCGTGAACTTGAGCCTGTCCCCTGAGTTCCTATAGCCACATTGACAAAGTGGGACCTCCAGCTGCTGAGCCATGGGCTCCACAATAAAATGTGACTAATGTCTGTCGAAGTACTGTTGAGCGAGATGACGCGCAATAAGGGCTCTGTAGACCTCAGAGGGCTGTGCCCAAGCACCACAGGCTTGCGGAAGAGGCTTAGCCCAGACGTGTGGCTCATCTCCTGGGCTTTACAGAGCAGGTATCTCTGCCTTCTTCGTCTCTGCAGGAGCAGCTGCTCCTCTCAGCTGGCCCCACAGGAGACTGACCACAGCAGACCGTCTGCAGTCTGGGAGGCCTCCCTGGCAAGCTGAAATGTAGTTTATTTGAATTTAAGCGTTTATGAGGGAAGAGATGGAGATGGATTGGCTTGAGCAAAGAGCAGGGATAAGGGGGTCGCTGGAATCTGTTTTCCCTGGGGGCTCTGAGGCAAGGGTCCAGGCCTCCTCTGCCTGTGGGGTCCTGCCTTCCTGCTCCTTTAAGACTAGAGAAGTTTTTCAAGAGCACCCATCCCACCCACTCAGGGAGAGCCAATCCCTCTAACGCAGGAGAGCAGGAAGGGACCCACAGCAGCTCTTCCTTCGGGAAATGCCAAAGGGACAGTGGGGCCAGGGAGCAGAAGAGGAGTGGGAGATAGAGATGAATGGGGCCAAGTCCCTTCATCCTGGGCCTGGATGGGTTCAGCAGTGGAAGCCCAGCCTGACTGAGGCCCGCGTCAGGATGAGCCTCTCAGGGCAGGAGCTCTGAGAGTGGGGATGGGACAGCAGAGCAGATCCTCCAAATCCTTTCCCAAATTCCATCAGCATCCTTGGCATCTCCTGGAGTGAGACCCCTTGGGTCCCAGGGAACAGACACCATTTGGCTTGCAGCATCTTAGTATAATTTTTTAATTTAAAAATTATTATTTTTTTTCCCTTCTGATGTCTAAAGCAGCAGGTTGAGTCATGCTTTAAGAGAAAATTTTCTGGATAATCTGGGCCTCTGGGCTCGGCTTGGAAAGCCAGGAAAGTTCAGGGTTCCAGGTGCCCAAGAGGCTGTGGGGGGCGGGGGATGAAGTCCAATCTCAGAATTTAATTTTCCCTTTGATATTTTCCCCAAGTTTTAGAAGCTCAAGCACATATAATTTGTGTAATCATCATCTTTCTACACTCTCCTCCGTGGGTCATGCTTGGTCCTGCTTTTCTTTCTTTCATTCATTGATACATGCTAACTATCTCATAAGTGCCCTCGGCCCGCCTCCTGATATATGCAAGTAAAGTCCTTGACAATGATCGATCCTTAATTGTATGGCTTCCTCCTGCCCATCCCATTTCCCTGCCTTTCTCCACCCACGGCAATCATCATTCTGAATCCTGCCATTTCTTAGCTTCCTTTTTAATGCATGTACATAGTTTATTATAGATCATTTAGCATCTAAATGTTTTCCAGTTTTCTTGAATTTTTGCAAATCTCCACCTCCTGTCCCTTTTGGGGTACCCAGCATTACAGAATATAGGAATGAGGTGTGGATTGCGCCATTATTTTTAGCTGCAATAAAACCCTGCTACTGAAACCACCTTGGTTTCCAGTGAACACTGCAGGGGAAGGCAGGGAGGGGGAGGGCAATTCCCAGTCCCCAGAGGCCACTCTAGGGAAGTGGTGTGAAGGCTGGACTCTGCTGCCCAGTGTTTAGAAGGGTGGGCTTGCTGAATAACCCTCTCCTTCTAAGCACCCACTAATCCAGCCTTATCTGGAGCCTGGAGCCTTGCAGAACCAGCACACCCTCCATAAATGGCTCAACCCTGGCAAAGCTGTTTCCCAGGAGCCCTGGGCCTGGGGGCCAAGTTTATCCTTAGTGATTCCAGCTGATGTCCACCCTGCAGAGGGTGCAGAGAGGGCGCCGACCAGGGCTCTGGGGGTGCTGCCGGGAGCTATGATCACTGGGCTGGAAGGCCGCCTGTGGCGGGGTGGGGGGCCCTGCACCAGCCGCAGCACAGCCCCCATCCCGCGGCCTTTGCCAGTGTCCAGCCCCAGGCCCCACAGTGCTCATCGTGCATCTCCCCTTGTGGCTCCTCAGACCCAGAACCAATTTTATCCATGAGTGAGCCTGTATAATCCTCTCCGGGTTCCTGTCCACAGCTTGGGGCGTCTCCAGTGGGGGCAGGGAGGGAAGCTGCCAAGGCTGTAGAAGGTGGGGAAGCCCATGGAGGGCCAGGTCCAGCCTCAGAGGCTGTCGGGATGTCCCACAGTCCCCTGGCTGGCCGTTCCCTGGGAGAAACAAGGCATTAATAAACCTGAGTGAGCCAAGCTCCTTCCCCGTCATGGTTTTGCTCTGAGTGAGTTTGGAATGGGGCCCAGGTGGGGAACATCTTCCCTGCGCCCCATCATCTTCTTTAAGGCTGAGTGTGGGCAAAAGGATGGGTGAAAGGAGAGGCTTTTGGCCCAGAGCTTGGGATGCTCAGTAAGCCGTGGGAGCTGAAGACCCTCTGAGTTAGAAGGGTCTCTAGAGAGACCCCTCATCCGACACTTACAGATGGGGAACTTAGGCCCAGAGAGGGACTCAGTTAAGGTTCCCCAACACTGGTCTGGCAGGACACCACCTATGTGTCACCCCTGCCTGGCGTCTTCCCAGCTGTGGCAGCCTGCTGTGATTCCTGTGGCCCTTGTCCGCATTCCTTCTGTGTGGAATGCCCTTCCCAGAAGTCTGCTGTCTTGGAATGCCCCATATCCCACTGGCTAAGCCAGGGCTTGGCACTGAGCAGCTGGAGTTCAAGGCCCACCTTTGCCTCTTATTTATTAGATGACCTTGAGTGCGTGATGCAAACTCTGAAAGCCTGTTTACTTGTCTAGAAAAAAAGCCCAACAAAAATAGATGTGTCGATAGTAAAGTTATCTTTCAGTCTTGTGGTAAAGCTTGAAAGAGAAGATGCATCAGAGCAGCACAGTGCATGGCAGGCAGGAAACAGACAGGAAACCCTGGTGGTTATGATCGTCACTGAGCTGGTGGGCTCTTATTCATCCTTCACAACCCTGTGAAGGCCTCTGATGTCCCACACCCAGACCTGATGATGCTGGAGAGCTGCACCGCTGCAGCCGAATCAGAGGCCTGCATCACCTCCTAGTGCCGTTTCTGCTGGAACGTGAGCTGCTAAGGGGACGAGGTGCGTGTTCTGCAGTGCTGAGTCTCAGTGGTGGGTGTGGAGTGGGGTTGTCCCAAGATGGGCTCCTCTGCTGTCTTTCTCTACCTCCCGTCATCAGGCCCATTCTTCAGGGACTGTATCTGCATTTGGTGGCCTCCACTGCCCTCTCCTGACCACAGAGGGCAGGACAGTGGCTGGGTGGGGAGAGGGGCTGGGGCAGAGAGGCAGGAGATGGGGCTGAGTGAGCGCTCTGCATCTTGGACAGAAGCCTTTCTACATTCCCCTGTATCTCTGTCAGTGCCTCAGAGCCTCTGAGCTCATGGAGTAAGCAGCAGAAGACTGTGTGGGGGGATCTAGAAGGGCTTTCCTCCTGTGGGCAGCCAGCCTTGTGTGGCACACAGGGGCCCAACCCCAAGCTGGTGCCAGGCAGCCTCTGGGAGGGACCCCTTGGCCGCCCCGGATCACATCCAGGTAGCAGGACTTGCTCACTGGCTCCTGATTATCTCCTGCCTTCCTCAGGGAGTGTGACAGATTGAAGGAAGATGGTTCCAGCTAAGAGAGTCCTATAATTATCAACTGCGGATTATTTTAATTAAAATGCTTTGCATCCTCAGCTCTTAATTTCTAAAATGATTATAAATGTTATTATTAAAGAAAAATCCTTGAAGTGAGATCCATAAATCTCTGCCTGGGCTGAGATGACAGGGCGAGCTGGTGCAGCAGAGGGGACCCAGCCCAGGCCGAGGTGCTGGAAGACAGACAGGAAGGGAGGAGAAGGGAGCTGAGAGAGGACGAGGAGGGGAGAAAGACAACGGAGGGCGGGTTGAAGAGGTTCCACGTGCACCCCCCACACTCCCCCTTCTGGATCATTGAGCATTTGGGACAGAAATCAAACCAGATCTGGGTGTGGAACTTGCTTTTGCAGTTTGGTGACCTTGCACATGTCAAATAACAGAGCTGAGCTTTGAGTTTTTTTGTATCTTTAATCAATCAATTAATTAATTATGAGCAGACAGAGTCTCAACGGTAGGTGTGAAGAGAGACAGGGTCTCTCTCTCTGACATTCAGGCTGGAGGGCAGTGAAATGATCATAGCCAACTGCAGCCTCTAACTTCTGGGCTCAAGTGATCCTCCCATCTCAGTCTTCCGAGCAGCAGATGGGCACCACCATGCCCAGGAAATCTGTTAAATTTTTTGTAGAGATTTGGGGTCTCACTATGTTGCCCAGGCTGGTTCGAACTCCTGGCCTTAAGCAGTCCTCCTGCCTCAGCCTCCAAAACTGCTGGGATTACAGGCATGAGGCATCATGCCCGCCTCTCATATCCTTAGAAGGAAAATAATTGCCGTCTGGTAGGACTATTTTGAGACATGTTGATAATGTGTGTGAAGCACTGTCACAGCGTAGCTACACTGTAGCGATTTGTTCAACTCCATCCCCCATTCTCAGGAGGGTTCTTAGGAGCCTCACTATCATAAGCTTGTGAAAGGTGTCTGTCCCTCCACCTCCATAGCACTGAGGAGGGATCCCAGAGGCATGGCTGTCAGCCCCAGTCGGGCACCAGGGTGGCACCTTTAGGTTTCAGCAGCCTCTTGCCCAGAGGGGCAGTGCAGATGGAGGGGAAAAGCCAGCCTTCTCACTTGACCCATGGGGGGAAACATCTAGCCCAAGGTCATCTAGCAAACTGCTGGCAGGTCGTTTCATCCGTTTTAGCAGATGGCTAAAGTCTGCGTTTCTTATTTATTTTAAGCCCATCTTTCTAATGACCGGGAACAGGGAATGAAGCTAACGATGACATTGACAAGGCAGAGAAGGAAAGGGGTTGGCAGCATGGAGATGGAGCAGCCATGTACAGCCTGGGGTCAGGACACCTGGACCCTGCTCCCAGCTCTCCCAGGCTTCCCTATGACCTTGGGCTGATCCCTTCTTTCCGGACCTCTGCTCCCTCCCCCATAGGATGGGGCTGGTAACTGCTGGTCAGGCTGGTGTTTAGGACCGGCTAAGATGATGGATCTGAAAGTGCTTTGTAAGCGGGAAAGCGTGAAGCAAATGCAGGAGATTATTAACATTAATATTAATGAACTCACTCACGGTTGGCTACTGGCCATAGAAAAGACAGAACGTCGGGAGTCTGGGGAAGATGAACTTTTCCAAGCCCCTGTAGGGTTTGCAGAGGTGTCAGGGATGGCAGCTCTCTGTGTGGTCATTTCCCAAGTTCCTATAGATACAAATACTTGAGGGGGAACAAGCCTTGGAATTTTCAACCAGGTGAACTGGTAGCAGGTCAGTGTGGGAGGGGCCCCCTTCCCTGGCAGGGGCAGCGACAGAGATTTCTGGCTTCTGTCTGAGGCTGATCACTTCCCTGGGTATTCCACACTCTCCTCACTGGTCCTGAGGGCTGGGCTGCCTTCCGTGGACCCGACTGAAGGCAGAGGGGCTTTATTCCCTGTTCAGGCCACCTGTACTGCCCTTAGAAGACTAGCCCATCCTTTCTTGGGAAAATTGCCAGGTTGAAAAGATGAAGATTGAGGCAGGCTCCTGTACCCTGCCTAGAGCATAGCCCCCCTCTCCTTTTCTCACACTCACGAGGGGTTGGGTCTTGCTTTCATAAATGCAGCTGTGCATAGAGTTGATTATGTCCTGGGCCATCCATCCATCTGTCCATCCATCCATCCATCCATCCATCCATTGGTGTATGTTCAACAAGAGCTTGTTACACATCAAAGATGTGCCAGACCCTGGCCCCATGCTTAAGGCTCAAAAGCTGCTGTGGGGGACAGATAACAGACTGGCAAACAGGCCATTGTGCTACCCCCCAAGATTCAGAGCTGTGGGAACATACTGGAGCTTGGGAGTGGGGGAGAATTTCAGAAAAGATGTCTTGGAGGAATTTGTCTGAGATGAGCCTTGAGGGAAGATGGTCATTTTCATAACCCCACTAATTAGCCACATGGAACATTCTAGCTTCTTGTCTCACAGAGAAAGGAGGCACGGGTCCACGAGGCCTCTGGCTAGCGCCCCAGTGAGCCCCAGTACCTAAAGAAGCAGAGTTTTCCATGGTGTCTGCCGTCAGGGCATGGGGGCTCAGCACCCCGAGATGGGCTGTGAAGGTCAGCTCTGGCCCAAATGGACAGCACCCTCGGGCCTCCTCCCCAGAATATGGGATGAGGTTGCGAAGAGGCTACAAGACGTAATTGTGAATAACACCCCGGAAAGGGAAAAGCACATTGTTATTACTTATTATTTTATTACCCGGTTGCTGGAGGTGTTTTTGGTACCTTCAGCAGGACTGCAGCCAGGAGAGCACGGCTGGAGTTTTGTTTCAATATTTGTTGATTCGTCCATACCATTCGCAAGGTTTAAGAATAGAAAGATGTACAAGACGTCTGTGTGCTGTACGTGGGTGTGCATGGGTGTGTGTGCACACGTGAGAGAGACAGTGAGAGGGAGGAGGGGAGGAGGCCTGTGCTCATTTTGGCCTAGGGAGCCCCGTGTTCATAAGTCCCACATGCTGACGTGCAGCTCGGGGTGCACACACACGACCCCCTCCTTCCACCCCTTAGCATTGCCATCCACTCCAGGGAGCAGCCCGACTCTGGCTCACTTTGTTCTTATTGGCACCTCAGTCAGGGCCAACATCCTGTCATGTAGTACAAACTTAAACGCAGAGTTAGAAATCACCCATCTGTGCAAATCACCCTATTCTAAGTAAACTTTGATGAGCAGTAGGATAAAGAATCCAAATTGTGCAGGAGAGAGAATATTCTGGGGGCTTTTTCATGAGCTAAAACAAAGAGGCAGGTTAGGGGAGGGTGGGCATTGGGAATGGCAATATCTGAGGGTGCGAGGATGGAGCAAGGGCTGGTGGCCACTGTCAGTCAGGTGCAGCAGGTGCAGGTGCTGTGCTGGCTGTTCCCTAAGGCTAGCGGGCTAGTGTGACTGGCTTTGACTGCACACATTGGTCACGGACAGTGTGCCTGAGCTTGGTGCAGAGGCCAGGCTGGAGAAGCAGACCTGGGCTTTGGGGACAGGGGTCTGCAGCTGATACACGCCGGGGCCCTGGGGCAGCCGGGGGCAGTGAGGCTGATTAAGAGGCAGCTGGGACAGCTTGGGAGAAAGGAATGGGGAGAGCCAAGGGGGTAGAACAGAAAGAAAGGTGGCTGGACACCCAGACATTGGGAAGGTGGTTCTGGGGGTGAGTGAGGAAGTATGGCTTGGGGGGAGGGCAGAGGGAAGGCTTGAGGTTTGGACAGCAAGCACAGCATTCCTCCCGTTCTTCTGTACAGAGGAGAGTGGGTGTACCTACCACATGCACATGGGAACTCAGGGTCCTTCCCTGGGATTGCACACCCTCCTCACCACGAGCCTGCCAGGCATGGCTAAGTCCCATTCTACAGAAGAAACAATGGAGGCTTAAGGAGGTGGGTA
The DNA here is from genome assembly GCA_963574655.1 of Perodicticus potto. Taxonomy (NCBI): domain Eukaryota; kingdom Metazoa; phylum Chordata; class Mammalia; order Primates; family Lorisidae; genus Perodicticus; species Perodicticus potto. The sequence continues at coordinate 40,284 of CAUYRH010080186.1, read as the reverse complement.
ATTGGTCCAGATCACAGGACTAGGGTCAGCTCTGACTGCACAGCCAGCGCTGGTCTCAGCCCTCCTCTCCTCCTCTGGCCTGCAGCTGGGGCTGACCACCCACCCCGACCCCTCCCCACCCAGTTACAGGCCCTGCAGCCCATCTCCTCAGGGCACCCTGTGAGCTGGGGAGGACAGGAGCTTCCTTTCTGACTCCCACTCTCAAAGGACACGGCACTTTCTGCTGATTACTGGGCAGCCCTTTGATTCGTGAGAGAAGCTGGAACCGGGCTGTCCCTGACCACCAGCAGAATTAGAGGTCTGGCTTCAGGTGAGAAAGCTCCTTTTCTCTTCTCTGCTTCTGTTTTTTCTTTTCCCGCCTCCTCTTCTGGCTGGTTTTGAAGCTTATTTTTAACATGGGATTTGAAACTTCAGATGCTACAAAGCTCGGGGCACAGAAATATAGATGTGATGCTGATTGACTGGAAGAGGGGTGGCCTGGGAGCAGACGGAGGGTGAGAAGGCCGCTTAGCATTTACTGAGCACCTACTGGGTGCAGGCACCAGGCCGGGGGCCTACAACTGTTCCTCTTCTCTAGTGCTCTATGAGGGAGGCTCTGTTCGTTTGACAAGTGGGGAAACAAAGGCATAGAGGGGTGTGGGAACGTGCTGCAGGTCACACAGCTGGTAAGAGGTGGAGTCCAGGAGGCTCCAGAGTCCAGAGTAAGTGATGCCTGGAGTCGCAGGGAGCCCTTCCCTCAGCTACCCCACTCTGAGAGCGTGAGCCTTCCCTGGGGCACATGTCTGGACATTTAGAGACATGCCTCCCAAGGCCAAGGTCTTCCTTCCCATGGCCCAGGAGGATGTATTGAGGGGTCCTTGGCTGTCTCCGTCCTGGGACTTTAAAATGGAAAGGATATTAGCTGGATGCCAAGCAGCTCCTGTGTGCGACCAGGAAAAGAAAGCCCCAGACATCCCCCGGCCTCTACCACCCTCACATTGACCCACTCAGAGAAGGTTTTCCAAGGAGGTGCCTGCCAGCTTCCTTCACCCCTGCAGGAGCAGCATGGGGTGAGAGGGCATAGCGTTGCCTGGTGGAGGGAGCCCATCTTTGAAGTCTAGCTCAATCTGGACGACCTCCCACAGCAGTCTCCCTCTGGAGCCGGCCGGACCTTGCCTGATCTGGGCCTAACCGCCAGCCAGGCCTCTCTCCTTCCACTGGACACTGATACACAGGTCCCGGACACAAACCCTTTTCCTTCCCAGGGGCTTAGCATCCTTCATTCCCTCTTCCTGGAACACTCTTCCCTACGCCTTGTCTGGATTGTTCCTCTTCCTTTGGGCCTCAGAGAGACCCTCCTAGCCAAGGTCCCCCCTCCATTCTCTCAGCTGCCTTGTGGTTGAGTTTGTCAGCGCCGTGAGGACAGGCACCAACCCCACTCTGTGTGTCTTCGCACCCCAGTGCCCACTTGAGCCTCAGTCCAGAATGCAGAACGTACCGACTGACAGATGTTTGGACTTAACCCTACTAGGACCTCGGTTTCTTCATCTGCACAGTGGGCATAACAACACCTGCTTCATGAGGAAGCTGAGAGGGGTAGATGAAGTAAGGCCTCGGATGCTATAAGAGCTCAACAAATACCAGCCACTGTTCATGTTCGTTCTGGTCAAACCTGGCTGGGCTTTCTGGTGCACTCACACGTCTTAGAAACTTGCAGTGAAAAAACTGAGTCGCTGAGAGGAGGCCCAGGACTGGCTCCTTGGCAAGCTGGTCATCTGGGGGCCTGGGACTTGCTCCTGCCTCCGCCCGTGCCTTCTGCTGGGCCTGGGATGATCATATGGCTTCTCCTTGCCTCAGTGATGCAAGACCTCAGAGGGACAAGCAGGGTGAGGAGACACGTCCCACCTGGAATGGAAAGTTGACCCTGGGCTCACCTTCACTGGGCAGGCACTCAGGGCCATCAGTTGGCCCATCCCATTGCCCTTCAGCGACTTCCCTCCCCACCTGAGGACATTTGCATGAGCAAAGCATCTCCAGCAACTACCTTCTCACCAGCTGCTCACGGGGCTCCCTCCCCACCTGAAGCCACAGATAGATATGCAAAGGCCAGTATATTAATTTGTGTTTGAGCAGGCTGCCGGGGACACCTCCTAGAAAGGGGATTAGGCAGTGGCAGTTGGGGGGGGGGCAGGCAACAGATGGCTTGATTGCTTTTACCTGTTGCTGATTTGTTAGGCAACCATTCCTCATTTGTGTTTAATTGTGTCCAGACTCCAAGACGGCAGGGTGCTGGGGTCAGGTGGTCTGCCTGGGAATTAAATATCAGAATCTGGAAACAAACAGCTCTTTCTTGTTCTGACTCTGATACTCTGTCTGGCTGGAAACTCAAAACCCTCAGGAGTATATGGACAGCAGGGGTGGGGGATGCCATGCCCGGAGGTGACCGGGCTGACTTGTCCATTAATCAGCTGTATGACCTTGGGCAGGTCACTTAGCATCTCTGGGCCCCATTTGCCTGACTGCAAAATGCGCCTTTTCATATCTGTCCTATCTCCTTTGCAGGGTTGCAGGGAGGGTGAACCGAGATGATAGAGCTACGAGCACTTTGACATGTATAATGCGCTATAATAGTGAGGCATTATTTGCTAGCAGAGAAGTCAAGAACTTGGATTTTGGAGTCAGCCAGACCTGGACCAAATTCTAACTCTAACTCTAATTCTAACCCCCCCCCTTTTTTAAAATACATGTATTTTATTATTCTTCATTACATTATTTCCCCCCTGCACCCCCCAGAGGTGAGACAGAGTTTATTTACAGAAAAGAATACGGAAAACACTAAAGCTCCTGGTAGAGGGAGAGAATTTGAGTAGGGAGAGAGAAGCTCTCTCCGTTCCTCTCCCGATCTTTCCCCGTCTCCTCCTTTAGGCCTTTAGTCTCAGGTAACTCAGCCCCTTTTAAATGCGGAGTGAGATACCTAAGCTTTCTGAGCCTCAATTTCTTCCCCTCTACAGTGAGGTGCTAATAGTTCCTACCTCAAGGGGTTCTGGCGCGCACCCGCACCGATGTGTTAAAGATTAAAGCATGGATGGGCTCTCATCTACCTTTCCAGAATGCATTCACCATCCCACGAGCTATTAGGTCCAGCTTCAGCTTAAGACCTCCTGTTCTGTGAAGGCTGCTGTGAGCTGCACCCCCCACCCTACATGACTGCTGTCTTGTAGAAACTTCCTGCCCATCAGCTGCAATCTGGTGGGATGGTAACCTGGGACCTGGGACCTATCACTGCTCAGGTGAACAAACACAGCTGTCCTCTGGAGTTCAGAAAGAGGCACCCAGCCTCCACTAATGGAGTGATCTCAGGTACTCACAGAACAGGGCCAGGACTGAGAACTCTTGATCTGTTTCCATGCCTGGCCCTCCAAATGGTCCTGCTTCCCACCCACATCCTAACCTGACTCTTCTGCTTCCTGCTGATCCTTTGAGGCTCAGATGCATTCCCAGGAAAGTTTCTCCTGCTTAAATGCTCCGGAATGTTTTTGTTGCTGATAGCCGAGAATCTGGCTGATGCACCTCTACACCTTGTAGGTGGCTCAATGACAGTATAGAGGAACTTCTGTTTAATTCGCTTTTTCTGTTTGTCTCCATCTCTTGCCTGTTGTGTGACCCTGGGCAAATTACTTCATGTGCCTGCACCTTGGTTTCTCCTTCCGTTAGAATGAGGGGAGGGAGGTGTCCTGGATTGTTGGGAGGAGTAAATGCCCCCATAGGGGTAAAGTGCCCTGCTCCATGTTGAGCATACAGCTGGCGCTCAGTGATGACTGATGGATTAATTCTGTATTCATCACGGACAAGTGGCATGGCTTTCATTTGAAATCACGAAGAGAATAAGGCCTGCGAGTTTGTCAAGAAAGCATCCTTTAGAGAAACTTGCTCAGGGGAGTATTGACTAAGAAGTCATTTTATCTCTCCTTGGCCTTGAATTTGTCTCAAGGAAATGTACAAGTATTAGGAAAGATGAGACTACGGAAGGAGTGGAAGGTGGCAGAACGCTCTCTGGGGCCACGCGGTGAGGAGGAGGAAGAGCTGTGGAGGGGTATGTGCCAGGAGGCTGATGGGAAAAAAGGAGGTGAGGGAGAGGGAGGTGATAAAGACTGGGACTTCCCTCTCCCTATAATTCCAGAGTTCCATCTTCCCTAGGTGGTCACACGGGTATCCAGCACGTGGCATGAGGGCCAGCCACCAGGGCTGTGTGAGCGATGGTCGCGAGCCCACCATCCCGACGGGGGTTTGAGCAGTTAGTGCAGGGACCTTGCTATATTGCAGGAGACCCTCAGTGTGGAAGGCAGGGCCTGATTACCTGAGCCAGCTGGGCACAGGGACAAGCCCTTTGTGATATTATTGATTCTTCCCCAGGCTCACCTGGGCTCTACTCTTGGGTCTTTAATAAGTGTCCTTTCCCAAGTCTGCTCTTCTGCTTTGCCTGGACATCCTCCCTTAGAGTTAAGGGAACTGGGAAGAAAAGAAAGGACACTCCTCCTGCCCCCGCTTGGGTCAGGCACACTGTCAGCAGCTCTGTACATGATATTCCATTTAATGCCCACACAGCCCTTGAGGCTGGGAGTATTGTGTTTGTTATAGGTGCTAACCCTGAGGTTACTTGAGGTAAGGAGCTTGCCCTATGACATGTGGGCTGGAGCACATTAGAGGCCTGACCTCCTCTAGAACATTCTGGTTTCTCCCTCTTAGCTCAGGAGTTTCTTTTTCACTGCCCTAGCAGGACCTGTGAAATTTCACATTCTTTCTGACTCAGAAAACTTACCATTCTGTGATATCTGGACTTCAGTGAACTCTAAAGCATATTCCTTCCTCGTACTGTTTGCCCCCACTGTGACCTACTCTCTCAGAAGGCATATGGACCAAAAAATAGGATACAGTAATAAGATATATGATCAGCATGGAGGACTAGGGGTTTGCCTCTGTGTGTGCGTGACCAAGAGAGGGCTGCACAGCCCAACAGGAAGCAGCCTTAACCTTGATCCTCAACTTCACTAATGTCTACCAAGAAGTAGCTGTTCTTGGAAATCTAGCAACCAGTTACTTAGAATGTGATGCTGGGCCTTATCACAAACCTGTGAAGGAAAACTGTGATAGGAAAATAGAGTAGAGATCTTGCTGGCAACTGGGGAAGACCAAGAATGATGACCAAATAACAAAGAAAAAAGGAGAGCTCTTCTCCAAAGAAAGAAGGTCTCAGGGCAAGAGAGGGCTCCTTGCCTAGATCCTCTCATCAAGGGAATTTTTCAATGTTCATATATATTCTAAAAGACAGCACGGCATCTGGGTGAGGCTTGAAGACTTACAAGACTGTGCACATTTTGTGGGAATTAATATGTGTTTAATTTAGGCATTCCAGTGCTCCATGCCAAAGTTTTCATCAGCTTGTAGAGTAATGAGAAAAACATGAGTGAGTTTTTTACAAAGTTAAATTTATTCATTTTCAATAGGATTGTCCTTTTTTTCTCCCCCTGGAGTTAGATCTTTCCTACTTCTTAGTGTGAAAATTCTCTTTCACCTATGAAAAGATAGTGATCGTAGACTCAAGTTCATTTCTTGAGGATCCACACTTGGCAACATATAAAGCTGACAATTGTATATGAATCTTCCAACTTTCTCTTTAGAAATTTTGCTGAACTATAAAATCTTCAAGCCTGAGGACCACTGGGTTGTACTTTGTCAGTTATCATTTGTATCAATTCCTTTCTCAATCTTGGGACACCTTTTTTTCTGCTTTACGCATACAATCTTTGACATACAAATACCTCAACCTGAGCTTAAATTTAACCACCTTTTTTTTTAATGTCTACAGGGAAACAGGCATTATGTTCCAAACACCCCATAATTTGTGAAAATAGTGTCTCTTGGCTTTTCTATGTCTGTTCCCATGACTTGGTTTGAAGCAGGTCCAGTACTATAAAGACACATGTATGACCCCACAGTCTAGAATTAGTTTGTGAGTATGAGGGGGCAGGGTGTTTCTTAGCTCAGGCTGTTATAACAAATTTTCATAGTGTGGGTATCTTAAATAGTAAATACTTATTTTTCACAGTTTGGAGGTTATAAGTCTTAGATCAGGGTGCTAATGGGGTTGATTCTTCCTTTTTACACACAGTCATCTTTTTGCTATGTCTTTACACAGTGGAAAGAGAGTTAGCCAGCTCTATGGTCTTTTCTTAGAAGGGCACTAATCCCATTCTTAGGGGCTCCACCCTCATCACCTAATTACATCTCAGATGCCCTACCTCTAAATATTATCGTATAGGGATTAGGGTTTCAACATACACATTTTGGGGTGGAAATAAACATTGTTAGTCCATGACTGGTAGGAGACTGGAAGGTTAGAAGATGGAAGGGAAAGATGATGAATTTACAAAGTATTCTGGAGACAGTTCAGATATAGCAAAAACTAAAATCATAGCTAAGAGGCTGCCAAGTTCCTGGGCCTGGAAAGATCAATGCCAAGACCAAGTTCAAAGGGTAAGGAGGGCAGATGTGTTAGAGAGTTCAACCATGTTGGACACTAAGGGAATCCATTGGAGCACGTGGTGGAGAGTAAAGATTGGAAAAGTTCCTGCTCACAAAGATCAATAGTTAGGGATGCAGTATCTAGATTACTTGGGAGAAGGTATAAGGTCAGAATCTTGGGTACAGAAACTTTATGTGCCCCTGGCCAGGGGCTATGACCTACACCTTGGTAACACTGCTGAGGTGGATAAAACTGGAGACAGGACAAAATTGGTATGCTTCATCACAACCACTATTGGCTGTGTAAAGGGCCTACTTCCTTCTCCCTGTTGAGTTTTGCTGGGAAGCAAACTCCAGCCTCTCTTCTCATGCTCCACTTTTCCTTTCCCTCCTTCTCCCACAAGGGAAAAGGAGTTGTGATGCAATAGGACAAATTCTGGACTCTTGTAGGAACATTAGAAAGTCGGCAGTGATCCTGCACCCAGTATTCCCCCTGGTGCCATGTCTTTGTTTTAGCCTTTTTGGCTGCTGCAGCAAAATAGCATGGGTTGGGTGGCTTAAACCACAGAAAAATTATTTCTCATAGTTCTGGAAGCTGGGAAGCCCAAGATCAAGTTGCTGGCTGATTCACTTCCTGGTGAGGGCTCACTCCATGGCTTGTGCATGGCAGCCTTCTAGTTGTGTGTTAATATGGGGTCGGGGAGAGGGCAGGTGGAGCAACAGAGGGAGAGTGAGCTCCCCAGTATCTCTTATTATAAGGAAAAGAATCCTGTATTAATCAGCCCCCATCCTTTTGGTCTCATTTATCCTTAATTACCTCCTTATAGTCCCTCTCTTCAAGTACAGTCTAGGGATTCTACAATACTAGAGTTTAGGCTTTGAACCATGAATTTGAACAGGGGCATTGTTCAGCCCATAGCAATTCTCGTGGACACACACCCAGGAGGCCCTTTTTCTGGGGTGTTTGTGGAGCTGGTCAGTAGACAAGGCACAGCCCAAAGAGGAAGGCCTGGCCTCATCCTCTAGACCCCAAATTGGGTCGGTAAGCTAGGTCTGCTTTCAGATCAGAGCAAAGACATACTAGAAGCCTAGCCAGACCTCCAAGTTCAGCCATGCCCCCTGCTTATTTATACCAGAAACATCTGTGTGGGGAGTTACTGAGTGCTGCCTCAGGTATTAATAAAATAATCCTTTGATTTCCAGCCTGCTCATTCTCAGCTTTAAATGCCAGCTACATGCTGAGGATTCTTGTATCTGCACCTGAGCTCAAGATCTGTACACCCGGTGGTTCACTTAGCATCTTCTTGGGCTGTCTAAGGGCATCTCCTATGTCGTGGGGCCTAACCTGAGCTGTTGATCTTATCTTTCCAGACCTGCTCTTCCAGCAGGTAACTCCTGTCTCAGTCAATGGCATGGCCATTCTTTCAGGTGCTCAGGCTGCAAGCCTGGGGATCCGTCACAGCTTTCCTCTTTTTCACCCAGACTACTTTTAAATATCTCCAGAATCCAAACACTTCTCCCATCCCTCCTACCCCATTGTGATCTGAGCCACCATTCCTTCTGTGTCACAGGTCACTGAAGGGCCTCCTGACTGGTCTGCTCACTTTCATGCTTCTACCCCACCCTACACCCTGCCCTGTGGCCCATTCTCGAACAGAGTGACTCTGTGAATACGTAGGTCAAATCATGTCAGGAGCAGGTTCCAAAGCCTTTGTGACTTTGTTTCTCTCTTACACATGTCCTACACACGCACAGGCATGCACACCTTACCGTGAAGTATGAGACTCAGCAGGCTCCAGCTGCCCCTCACTTCTCTGACTTACATTTGCTTCCGCCTTTTCTCACAGGTGGTCTCCTGGCCGGTCCTCAAGTGAGCCCACCAGGTTTCTGCCTCAAGGCCTTTGCAGTGCCTCTTTTCTCCAAACTCTCTTCTCCCAGATACTTCCAGGATGAGATGGCTTATGTCCTCAGGTCTTTATGCAGTGAGGTCTTTGTGACTGCCTTATCTGAAATTTCAACACCCTCACATGTTAGTTACATCTCTCTGTCTCTTTTACTGTTTTCCTTCCTAGCCTGGCAGCAGTCACCATCTAACACATATGTATTTATTGTCTTGTGTATTTTCTGACTCCCCCGCAAGAATACAAGTGCCGGGTGGCGCCTGTGGCTCAGCGAGTAGGGCACCGGCCCCACATACCGAGGGTGACAGGTTCAAGCCTGGCCCCGGCCAAACTTCAACAAAAATAGCTGGGTGTTGTGGCGGTCGCCTGTGGTCCCAGTTACTGGGAGGTTGAGGAAAGAGAATCGCCTAAGCCCAGAAGCTGGAGGTTGCTGTGAGCTGTGTGACGCCATGGCACTCTACCGAGGGTGATAAAGTGAGACTCTGTCTCTATAAAAAAAAAAAAAGAACACCAGTGCCATGCAAAATTGTATCTATTTGGTTCAACATTCCCTAGAATAGCTTTGGCACAAACTAAGTGATGCCCTGTTACTATCCACTGAAACAATACATGAATTAAGCACATGAAAGGCTGCTCAGCATGATTAGTCATTAAAGAATAACAAATCAGGACACAAGAAGCTACTACTTCATGCCGCTAGAGTAGCTACAATCAAAAAAGTCAAGCAAGGACAAGGGCTGGTAAGGGTGGAAAGTAGCAGGAACTCTCATACCTTGCTGGCAGGATTATAAAGTGGTGCAATCAGTTTGCAAAACTGGCAGTTTCTTAAAAAGTTAAGCATCCATTTGTCATCCCACCCAGCAAATCCCCTCTTAGGTGTCTACTTAAGAGAAATGTATATGTCTATACAAAAATGTGCATGCAAATGCTCTCAGCGGCGTTGTTCGTAATTTCCCAATATAGTGCTCAAATGTTCAACAGGTGAATGGTTAAATGAAATGTGGTCTAGCCATAGGAAGGAATAGTATTCAGCAATCCAAAGGAAAGAAATATTGATACACGCTAAACGCACATGACCTCCATACGCCTGCTAAATGGAAGGAAGCAGACACAAAAGACTGTCCATTGTGTGATTCCACTTATAGGATATGTTCAGAAAAGACAGTTCTAGAGAGACATAAAGTAGATTAGGGATTGTCTAGGGTTGGGGTGGGAAGTAGAAGTAACTATAAATGAAAGAGTGTATTGGGGTGATGAAAATGTTCTAAAACTGGCTTATTGGTGATATTTGTATAACTTGGGAGACTAAGTAAAAATCATTGAATTTAATGATTACATACCCTAAGTCGGGTAAATGGCATGCACATTGTAATTTAATAATATTTTTAACAAGGGATGAAGGGATGCTCCTTGTGCATAGATTACCCTTAATCAGGAGTCTCAGAGAGGTCGGGGGAGGGGACTGGGGGGACCAAGGGAGGATCTAGGCTTTTCTAGTCACTTCCCTCTGATCACTAACATGATGGATAAAGCACCTCTCTGCTCACAGAATGGCACGAGCTCAACAACCCTTTGTAAATGGAGTCTTGAAGGCCTCATCATGGAGACGGGCTTAGTTGCTGGGCCTGTGACTAAGTCCGAGGAGGGAGGCTGCAGAAGGCAGGTGGGGGGCAGAGAAAGGAAGATCTGGAGTCAGCAAAGGCTGCAGAGAAACAGAAGGGCAGCCAAAGGAAGAAATAAAAGCAGCAGAGAGCCTTCAGGTCGCCAAAGGGAATAAGAAGGGCGTTTTACAAATATATCAGGGGAAAAGAGATACTTGAAAGCCGCCTGGCCCATTAATAAATGAGAAGGGAAATAAAATTAATGATGATGATAAAAATGGCTGAGCTGCTGAAGTGCTTTGTAAAATTGGTCTTTAACAAGGAAAAGAAAAAAAATGCAAGGGACGGGCAATTAGAAAGGGACAGAAGCCTTGTCAATATAGTTGATGAAAGGTAGGAAAGAGAATACTTAGAAAAATTGGATAATGTCTGCCCGGTCCAAATCACCATGTCCGGATATAGGCCTTGGGGTCTGGAGGGAATTAGCTGACGAACTTATTAAGCCCTTGGCAGGAATTTTAATTATATATTTTTTTGGGGGAATGAAGGAGGCAGCTCGAAGAGCTTGGGATAAAAGAGAGAAGTACTGGCTGTTAAGCACCTCTCTTGGGCCTGCTGCTGGGCTAGGTGCACTACAGGTGTTGGTCATTTAATCCCACTAGGAGCTTCTTGTGGTTACAACGATCAGCCCATTTTACAGGTGAGGAAGCTGAGGCTCAGAGAGTTTTTGTGACTCTCCAAGATTTCTTAGCTAGCACATAGTGGTACCCAAATTTGAACCCCTATTCTTCTGATCGCAAAGAGGATTCTTTTTCATCTACCAGCTGTTTATTCTAACCCTCAGTATATGATTCTATACCTCAGAGAGAAAGATACCACCTACCTGCCAATGACCTACTTCTAGCCATCCTCCTTTGTCCTGAAGCCATGGGATTCTAATGACATTGACAAAGGTGGTTTTGACTTTGAGGTGTTTAGAGAAGATATCAGAATGTGCCTGCAGAAGGGAAATAAGTAGGGCAGAGGTGGAGGAGTAATGACATCCGAATCATGGTCGTGTTTGGGCTCTTAGAATCCTAAGTCATATTCGCGTACCTTTGCGAAACTGAGGCCCGAGCGGGGAGAGGAGTTTGCCCAAGGTGACACCAGAGGTCACAGCCACAGCCAGACCTTCTGACTTGTGGAGAGCCAACCCTTCCAGCTCCGCACTGTTCAGCTGAAGCCTGTCATTTGTCCTTATCCCTAGCTTTTGTCCTCTGGCTTCCAAAATTTGCCCTTGGCTTTGACTCTCAGCTGTGGGTCTGTCTCCTTCTTTCTGCTTTTGGTATCACCGTCTGTGCTAACTCTGGGGCAGGAGCTGGGGCTGAGGCGGGAGGGAGAAACACGTCGGACTGGAGGTGTGAGCTCCTTTACCCGTCTTGCTTCTGTTCCACTGGGGTCCTGTTGTTCTGGGGTCATCCTTTACACCCTCTCCTTGGATGCTTTTCATGACTTCATCGTATGTTGAGTTTGCTTCTCTCTCCACTTTTGGCTTGACCACATGACTTGCTTTGGTCAACAAGATGTCAGCAATGTGACAGAGATGAAAGTTTTGCTTGTGTGACTGGGTGTCTCCTCTTGCATCTTTGCCACTGACATGGGATGAATACATCCCTGCTAGCCCACCAGTCCAGAGTGAATGACAGACACTTGGAATAAGCCGTTCCAGTCAACCCCCAATTGTTTGGTGAGAAGCCGAGTGGCTGTAGCTGCTGTGGCTTGAAGTAGAATTATCTGGCTGGACTTAGCCAGTTTGGCTCAACCTCAGCTGACTCTTGAAAATAAAGGCTTGTTGACATGTACCTCTGAGTTTTTTGTGGTTGTTACACAGTGATAGCTCGCTGATACACATTCACAGTGTGCTTTGAGAGCTCTGCAGTTCCTATCTAAAATCTCTTCTTACTTCAATTATGAAAATTAAAAACGGGTCATTGAACATCCACTAGATTTTGAAGGAGCTCAGGAAATCTCAACCCTAAATATGACTCTATGGTATAAGGAGTATTTTGGATTAAAGGCGTTTGGAGATCTACAGGAATTGTAAGGGATCTTCCCTCTTCATATAAAAATAGACTCATCAAAAACAGCAATAGCCTTTCCATCCCCTCCCTGCCATCTCAATATATTTTGAGAAAGACGATCAAGAATGCAACCAGACCCGGCTCAAATCATTTAAAATATAATACCTGTCTCTCGGTTAATTTAATTTCCAAAGAGAATCATTTACAAGTCAATCTCCCCCCCTCCTCCATTCTCATCTAGTCATTCTCCCGAGTATCTATTCATCCTCCCTAGTAACGATTTATTGCCCTTAAACAGAATTATCTACATTCCTCATCTCCCCCTCCCTTCTAAAATGAGGGTATATAAACTTCTGGACCCTGTTGGGATATGGGATAAGCAGTCTGTGATTCTTCCTAAGTATATAGTAAATAAACCTCTTTCTCTCATTAATCTGTCTTATTGTGAGTTGATCTTTCAGCTAACTGTCAGGGGAAAGGGGAAGTTTCCCCTCACCCCAGAATGCGGCTCCTAAGTCAGGCAGGATTTATTTAGAAGGTTTGCTTTCTGTCTCTAGGGCAGACAGGGAGGCAAGCAGGTTTTTACCAGACATCAGTGAGAGCGTCCTGGAGACCTCTGAAGGCAAGTCTTGGAGGAGGAAGAAGGGGACAGGGTGCTGAAACTCCACGTACTGTCGGGCGCTCTGAGGTACAAGGGTGCAGAGGAAGTCTGTGTGTGTGTAGGCCCCAAGTTCCCCTTTGTGCTAAGATGGAAACTTCAGCGTCTGGCTCTGACATTTCACACGTCCCTGACCAAATGATTTTACTTTAATAAAGCATCAACAATGGCAATTTATTACCCGATGATGAGGTTCAGGGATACTCCGTTAAATAAAAAGGCAGAGCAAGATGTGATGGAACTCAAGGAAACTCAGAGGGAGGGAAGACTCCTGGTACGCTGCCCATGGGGTAAGTGACATAATCCGCCAGGGCACAGGCGTAGAGGTAATTATCCGCGGCACCTGCTCCGGAAGTCGGGCGGGGATGGGGAGGCGCTGCTGGAGGCTGCTGATGTTGAGAGCGCTGCTAGGTGGAGGCGTGGGCGGAGAGGGCCGCCGTGTCACCTCCCCCTGTCCTGGCTGTGGAACCGGCCCCTTTGCCCAGATCCCTCTGGAGGCCAGACCTGCCCCTGGCTTCTCCAGGTCTAAACATCCTCACTCCCTGCAGGGACGGTGGGGAGGGGAGGTGGGCAGACTCCAGGGCCCTGTGGTGGTGACAAGGCCTCCCCGCTTTGTAATGCCCTCCCCTTTCCAGAAGGGGGGGCAGCCCAAGCGTGTGTGATTTCAGAGTTAATCTGTCTGCACTAATTAAATATTGACGGCTGTTAAATATTCATGGGGCGTTTTAGCTGCCAGATTTGATGTCTCCCAGCACTGCCGGCTGCAGCTCTGCGGATGGGTTCTTCTGTCTGGTCACTCTGCGCTCTGTCCCCTCCTCCCCCACGTCCAGATGTTCCAGCTGCTGCCTAGGGCCTCCCCTGGATCTCAACTAAACTCTTCTCCAGCTCTGGGCCCCTGAGTTAGCTCTCCTGTGTAGACTTTGGGGGGCTGCAGGGTAGGGTTTGGCGGCTTGGTGGGGATGAGTCACCATGTCAGCATGTGTCCCAGAGGAAATGGGGACGGGATGTGGGAAAGGCGCAGACTCCGGCACTGCTCAGAAGCCGGGGTGGGGGTGGGCAGCCCCGGTGGAGCTCCCTTCTGGGAACTTCCATTAGTGGCTGGGGCACAGGCTCTGTGGGAAGTGGTGGGGACAAGGCAGGGAACAGACTGCATCTCTTCCCAGAGCACCCCGCCTGCTGTGGGACTGGTAAGGAGGCAGCGGTTGTCTTGAGGACACACCAGCTGGGTAGGGGTCAGGGCTTGCTGAGGCGCTCACAGGATGCCCACTTGGTTCTCCACAGGATACCCACTTTAGGCAGGCTCAGAGCTGGGCAGGAATCAGCCAAGTCAGCAAGAGATGGCAGGTGAAGAGGAGGGTTCCATCAAGGCATGGTATGAGCAAATGGCTGGACTTGGGTGTGGGCAGGATGGCTCGGGGGATGGCAGGAGTCCTGAAGAGCAGTGGTGGGAGGAGCGGGGAGAAGCTGTCTGTCTGTCAGGAGGGCTTGGTTGGCTTCTGCCCCCTCCCTTCCCTTCTGTGCTCTCAGCCCCAACCCCTCCATCTTGGCTCTGACCTCCAGCCCTTTCCTGCTCTACCAGCCTGCCCTGCACCTCTCACCCCAATAAATGGTCACCTTCCTTTGTCCATATCCAGCGGGGTGAGTGCAAGGTCCAGGAGGGTCAGAGTCAGGGCCATCCTGGGGCCTGGAGTGGGTGCCAGGGGGCAGCCTGCATGCTGCCCATGAAGTCAGAGTGTCACACAGCCTGGAAGTGGCCTGTGCCTTCTGGGCCCTGAAATCTCTAATGTCTTAAAGGGTGGGGTGTCTCCCAGTCCGAGTCCCAGCAACATCTAGCCGGCAGCCCTGCCAGGCCTTCCCAAGCACTGCAAGACTGCCTTCTCTCCAGGCTTTGGGCCTGTACTGGTCTTGGAACCCTGTGGAAAACTTCCCTCCCCAATGCAGGGGCTGGGGTGTCTGAGCTGGCCCACCCTGCTGCGTGTACAGTTCTGGTTGTGTAGGGTCTGTAGGGCCCAGAGACACATGACCAGAGTGACAGTGTGTATCGGCTCTCCCTTCAGACATGGAAGGCATATACATTGAGCTTTGAGTCCAAAAGAGTCTGAAAATCTGGGATGCTTCCCTTTCGATAATACTAAAGGCAACAATAATTATAACAGGGACTTGTTTGTTGCGTGCTGGCATTAGGTGAAACACTTTATTTATATGCATTATTTCATTTCATCCTCACTCGCCCCTGCAGGTGAGATAGGCTTATCGCCCACACCTCACAGATGAGGAGATGGAGGTCCAGAGAGGTTGAGAACCTTAACCAGAGTTGCACAGCAAAGCCACAGGGCTGGCGTTTGAACCATAAGCAGTCTGACTCCTGAGTCCACACACTCAAGTTCTATGCCAACATTTTTCAAACTTTCCCAAGACAAAAATCACCTGGGGGGCTTGTTAAAATAAAGATTCCAGACTCATCTTGGACCCACTGAATCCGAATCTCTAGGGCAGAGTCTGGGAAGTAGATGGGTACCATGTGCACCATTGGGGACAGTGCTGTCTACCCTGGGGGGCTGCTGTTCCCTTCCCCTGGGGAGGCAGGGGGTTCGCTTAGGATCAGAATCCCTGACAGAGGGAACTGACTACTATTGTTTAATAAAGTTCTCTTTGAGAGATCAGTCTGATTCGTTGGTGCTGGTGGAATCAGAAAGGGTTTGAGTTCCCCTGTGGGCCACAGCTAAAAATCAGGAGCTATTAGCCCTGGGCCACCTTGATGGTAGCAGCAGAAAACAGCATGAGTGGCCAGGAGAATGACGGGCAGAGAGGACACTCCCCGCTTTCTTTTGAAGGGAATGAAGTCAGAGAGTAGTCACCTTCCATTAGCTGTGAGGTCTTGGGTAAGCAACTGATTGCCTGTTAGTATCAATGTTCTCATCTGAGCAATGGGCTAGTGATACTATCCTATAGTGCTGTATACGCATCAGCAAAGCCCAGGATGAGCAGTCACTCATTCTTCCATAGCACCTGCCATGTGCCGCTCACCATTCCGTGTGCTTGGCATGTGTTAACCATATAATCCTCACAACAGCCCCACCAGGGTGATAGTACTATTGTCCTTGATTTCCAGCTGCAGGCGTAGAGAAACAAATGGAGAATCTGAGATTTGAGCCTAACCTGTTTGGCTCCAGAGTTCATCATCTCCATCCATAACATGTCTCATAAGTGTTAGTCTCCTGTTCCTCTGCTTTTCTCGAACTCTAGGGAAATTCTATTGTATGACGGAGACTCTTCCTTGGAAATACCTCCTCCCAGGAAAGCCACCAGGGCTGAGAATAGGCTTCTCCCTGGTGGACTCAGGATTTGTCCTCACCGACTCACTCTATTTGCTCATCCATCATCCCACAACTATTTATTGGACAGTTACCATGTGCCATGCCTTGGGGACAAACTAGACTAAAAAAAATACATGAAACCATTTCCCCAGTGAGACCACAATTGGGGAATAAAGAAAGGCAGTCGACAGGACACTGAATAAGATGCGTCATGGACCAGTTTGCCGTTACTGCTATGGAGGGAAGCAGAGCTGAGAAGGGGGCATCGAAGGGGGGTGGCCGGAGAAGGCTTTGCCTGGCATGTCCAGAGACCAAGGGGACCAGAGAGTGGGGGACAGTGGGAGGTCAGAGGTAACAATAGAAGACACAGACCATGTCAGCTGTTGTAAGGTTGCTGACTTTTGTCTGGGAGAGATGGAAGCTAAGGGTGGACTCTCCATGAGAGTAACAACAGGGGCCTGAGTTCTCATGGTTGACAAGGATTGTTCCAGCTGCCATGGAGAACAGGCCAAGGGACAAAGGTGGAAGCAGGGGCCAGTCCAGAGGCTTCTGCAATAGATAGTCTGGGTGACAGATGGCACTGGCCTGCACAAGGTGTCGGCACAGATGAGGATGCTTGCGTGATGACCTATACCCTGTTGAAGGTAGAACCCTCGGCATTTGCTGACACGCTGGCTAGAGGATGGTGAGAACCAAAGTTAGTCCAAGGTTTTAGGCAGAAAGAGCTGGAAGGATGGAGCAGCCACTCAGTGAGGGGCAGCTGGGGAAAGGATGGGGCTTTGGGATATTGCTGGGGTGGGAGGGACGGATGGCAAGAGGGTAAGTTTAGGTATTGAAGGTTCTGATGCCTATGCATTAGATCTTGATATGGAGATGCAGGTGAGTAATTGAAATACACCTCTAGGATTTGAAATGTCTGGACTAGAGTTACCAGCTTATAGATGATATTTAAAACCATGACACTAAGTGAGATCAGCTAGAATAGATAGAGTGAAAGTCTTAGGCCTGAACCCTGGGAGAAGCCAGAAAGATGATGAGGAACCGGCAAGAGAGACTGTGGCCTTGTCACCGCAGCCCCCAGGCCCCAGCAGGGACCCCCACCTCCAGCCTGGTGATGCGGGGATGGGCTGCTAGAAATCGGCTCTGTGCTTTTGGCAGGCCTTTCCCCCCCTCTAGTGGTCATAATTGGGAATGCACTCAATGGAGCTGGATAATCCCCGAACCTTTTGGGTTTCTTCTTAGTCATTTCTCTCATTCCTTCAGTGGAACTTCTATTAAGCGGGGTACTGACCAGTACTTAAGAAAACAAAATTCACCACATAGCTGGAGAAAAGTCATTCAAACACAAAAGGGGACAGTGGCTCTCAGCCGGGGATGATTTTGGTAGTGCCCAAAGCCTTTTTTATTCAGTTATTATAATCAGATGGAGTTGAAGGTGGGTTGCTACTGGCATCTAGTGGGTAGAGGGCAGGGATGCTGCAGGAGAGTCTCTAATACACACCACATGCTTCTGCAACAGAGAATTAGCTGGCACGAATTGTCAATAAGCGCTGAGGTTGAGAATCCCTGAGCCAAGACAATGTGTCAGGTGTTGTAACAAAGGCATGAACCGAGCTATTGGGATGCAGAGGTGAGAGTTAGTAGATTTGTCCTAGGCAAGCAAGAGAGGCTTTACTTCACAGAAATCGTGTGTTCTCAACTCATCTTGAAGACGAGTAGGGACCTGCCAAGCAGAAAGAGGAAAGATAGAAAAACAGATGATAGGGAAATGTTCAAATCATGTCACAAAAGAACCTGGCTTGGCTAGAGATAGCACAGGTCTAGCTGTGTCTGGAGCTGCACCAGTTCAAAAGGTTTCCCAGTTTGGATGATAGTGTCTATGGCCACACCAGGCTGAGCAGGCTGAGCATTCCTGGGGCTGGAATGAGGAGTGGGGACATGGGTGGTTGTAGAGGCCTAGGAAGGTAGGTGGAAGGGTTGGGCTCTGGCCCGCCAGCAGGAGTCTGGCCTCAGAGAGACCAGAATGGAGGCTTCCACAGAGTGCCAGGAGCAGGTCTGGAGAGCAGCCCTGTGCAGTGAGATCCAGCCCTGGATAAGGGCTGCAGAGAATAGGGCCAGGCAGGGAGGAGGAGAGACAGGCACTCTCCTGTCCGAGGTAGGAGCCCCAGAGAGATCACTGGTCTCGCTCAGCCTTTGGCAGGCCCTTTTCCTTCCACCATCCCAGAGAGATGGTGACTAAGTTGTGTACATATGCAGGGGGTCATGGAAGTTGGGTTTTTGTCTAGACTCCACTGCTGACAAGCTGTGTGACCTAGGGCACGTCATGGCTCTTTCTGGATGTGGTTTCTCCATCTGTCCAAGGAGCAAGTGGACAAGATGATCTCTAAGGGCCTTTTCCCTGTTCACCTTCTATATTCTACCGCCGAGCCCCTGAGAAGTGGATTTCACAGCCGTGTAGTCCCAACTCAGTGCCTTGGCGATCAACTGGGGACGCCCGCCTCCTGCCCAGGACCCGAGTCTCCAATGAAACAAGAAAAAGTCCATCCACTGGGAGATGGCAGCCATCCAGTACATGTAACCTTATAACCCTGCTGGAGTTCATGGAATCTGCTGGAATCTATGGCTGTGCACTCCCAAGGAGCTCCCCGGGTGGAGCCCGTGTCTGATAGAGCCGCGTGAAGCTCCTGTCTGCACAGCCATGTTTCTGGAGAGTGGGTAAACAGCTTTACCACAGGAAAAGCGGAAAGGGCACAGCCCTGAGAGCCATCAGTGAGAACACTGTCTTGCTATTTACAGAGGGCTTAACTCGAGTGGGGAGAAATGACAGCAGATGGGGCTGAAGCAGGGCTGAATGGGAGAGGGCTTGCTAACAAGACAAAGTCCCAGCTATGTATAGTGATGTACAGCTTAAAAAGTGTGTCCCCACTGGCAGGCCAGAGTGGATAGACTGTCACACTGATGGAACGGAGGCCGAGAGAGAGGCAAGTTCATCCATCCAGTACAAGGCTGAGTGTGTGGGGGTGGAATCTGGACATTCAGACTCCTATTTGGGTCAGTTTCCAGGACATCTGTATGGACAGGGGAGGATGCTGAGGTCTAGAAAGACAAATGAACTTGCCACAGGTCAGCTAGCTGCAGAGTGAAACATCTGGGTGCAGATTCGACTGCCTGGTCAGGGTCTTCTACCTTTCGCTGGGTCATGGGGCAATCATATCCCTTCATCTGTCCTTTGTTTCAAAAATTGCTTCTCTGTGTATGTGCGCGCACATCCCTGTCTACCCCATCATCAGTAACTAACATCATTTCATTGTAAAAATAACATTCAGAGAATTTAGAAAATTAAGCAAAGTAGAAAGAAAAATAGCCCCACTGCCCAAGCATTAACTTTTGGGTGCATTTGCTTTCCCTTCGTTTTTCCTGCATGCGATTCTTCCCCCTTTTCCATGAGTTGATAAAACTTCATGCCCTGATTTCGCTCACACTATCATGAATGTTTTCCATGTTATTACACATATGTCATAAATGCCATTTTGAAGGCGACAAACTCACTGAACCAAAGCCTGATTGTTGGACATGTAGACTGTTTCCAATTTTTCACTGTTACACAAAAACGCTTCCAAGGACAGCTTCATGTAAGATGGATTTGAATGTTTAGGAGGATTTTCTTGGGCTGGGATTTTAGGGAGAATGCCTAATGTGCATACCAGGGTCTGTTGTGATTGACTCTGCCATGGTTGATACAGCCTTGCAGGTCCCAGCAGAGGGTTAAAATTCCCCCTTCCTCTTTGTACAGCTTTTGCTGAAGCCTATGTTGATTTCATATTCTTGTTACTCCCTCAGGACCAATGAGCTCTTTCCCGAACCTGTCCCATCAGCCAGGATACTCTCTCCATGGAAAGTGGGAGAAAATCATCTCTCAAATGACATTGACCCAAAATGAATTTTTTTAGTTCAATAGCTTGAGTTGCCTTTGGTGTCAGGTATAGCTGGATCCAGGAGCTTATGCAATCTGAACAGGACCCGGTTTTCATTGTTTCTCAGCCCAGTTCTGTTGGCTCCATCCCCAAGCTCCACATGCTGGCAAGAGAGTTACAGAAGATCTGTTTCAGCCTGCTTGCTTCCAGGGCTGCAAGGAAAGAGTAAGATTTTCTCCCTGATAGCTCCTACATAAACCAAAGAATTCACTCTGATCCAGCTTAGATTACTTGCACACTCCTGGAATAATCAGTTGCCAAGATATGGCCCAATATTAAGCCTAAGGAGCATGGACAATAGGCTTCTTGCCTGGGGCTGTGCTTGGCTCACTTGTCCCAGAGCCCATAAAGGGTCAGGAGAGGTGATTCTTGCAAAGTGTGCTTTGGGAATGTGTTACAAGAAGGGAGTGGAGGGCGGTGCCTGTGGCTCAGTGAGTAGGGCACCGGCCCCATATGCTGGAGGTGGTGGGTTCAAACCCAGCCCCAGCCAAAAATTGCCAAAAAATAAAAAGTAAAAAAAATAAGGGAGTGGACACTGGAGAAGGATGACAACACAAAACAATAGATGCCACTCAGTTTGGGGAAACAGTCTTGTCCCAGCAGCACAGCATTTGGGGCCTGAAGGGGCCCACATGCACATTTCTCTGCTATCCTAGACAAAGAGGACTCTCTATAAAATCTACCCAGGCCTTCTCTCTAACAAGCTACGCAGGTGTGGAGAGATTTCAGTGCAGTCCAGGTGTCTGAGTTACTCCCTACCTCGTGGCTCATGTGAATTGCTCTTTTAACCAATTCTGGATCCTGAAAGCAAAAATAACAAGCCCAACCATATGTTACCTAAAAGCATATTTATCACATTTAACTGAAGATGTTTCTTTCTAGGAAGAGAACTCCATGTGCCAGCCACAGGCAAAATGGTGCCAGCTGTCTGGTGAACTGGGTGCTTCATGCTGCCTTTTCTGTTACTGCTTCCTAGTCACCCAAAGTTGGTCTTGACCTTTGGGGGGACAGCCAGCTCCTTGTGGGTCCAGCAGATGGTAGCCCAGCAAGCACATGGGTGGGTCTTCCTGTCTTTCCATCCCCACAGTGTTTTGCTTGCCATTGGGTTCCCCTTCTTGTAGCCCTGGGAGGCTGCCATTTAAGTAGCCACCAACCCTCCGTGGCTGGCTAGGCCTAAGAATATAATGCCATCACTCCTCTCTGCCATGGTGATGGCTCCACTGGCTGAGCTGGAGCTGGGTGGTCAGTTTCAACTGTTTGCCACCTGAGCAAGTTAGGGTAACACTTGCTGCTGTAACAAATAGGACCCAGATGCTACAGGAGCTTGTTTTCCGGCTGTTACAGGACTAGGCCCATGCTCAGTTCAGCAAGGGCCACTTTTTATGTTGTCTCTGGCCCCCAGGTCTAAATGCCTTGCCACCAGCTAAGGGCTTCCACAGGGTCATCTTGTTTCAGGCAGCCAGAAAGGAACGGGAGCAAAGAGGAGTCAAAGGAGAGGTGAGACAGTACCGGGGCAGCTGGGACAGAATTTAACAATGATACTCTGTGTTTAGGACAAGGAGGAGAACATAGATTTTTGGTGAGCAGAGATCAAACTTTGCCACACAATTCCCATCCACATGAAAAGCCTGCATGGAATGGGACCATTCCCTGGGTGAGCAGACGATGTGAGAGTATGGATCCAGTGAAAGGCATGAACTGAAGGATGGCTGGGCAGTCAGAAGGTTCCCATTGGTGGTCTCTCCAGACATCCCTCAAGTCAGATCCAGGGTCCTTCCCTGGTTATCAAGACCCATTCCCAGGGCAAAGGTAGGGACCTTGTGTGTCCTTAGAGAAGCATTCTTGGGTCACTACCTGCTACCCTGTCTCCCACACATAAACACTGTGCCTAAGTTAAAGACCTCGTAATAGAATCATCTTGATACATTTTGAAACTTCAGCCAAACACCCGGAGAAGTCCGAAGGCTTGTAGGGCAAGAACAACTGTGATTTGTAACTCAGGGACTGATGGATTTCTGATAACACAGTGTAATCGATGTATAGTATTTCTTGACTTGTTGACGACACTTCAGCTGACGTTACTCAATCTTGGCAGCTCACTTCACATTAATGTTCTTTTCCTAAGGATCATCTCAGGCTCAAGTATCTTTCACAGACTCTTAGCCTGTTCAGCTGGCAATAATTATTGCCTTGTTGTTCAAGGTGGAGTTCTACTTGCCGTTGCAATGACAGCTTCCTCCCGAGGTGGCCCCTCTTCTTAGGCCAGCTGCTGCTCACCCCCACCTGGGTGCCACACGGCCCCCCAAAGCAGGATTGTTCTCAGAAAACATTATTGCTCTTCAGGCTCAAGATGTTCCTGCCTCAGCTTTCTTCCCAGAATCTATTCCTGGTCTTCCTAGAAAGGCGGTAATGAAAGGATGCGTTCATTTGTGTCACTTTGCCCGGTTCCTGCTGACATGCCAGGCAATGCCACGGGTGGCTCAGGCCATCTCAGCAAGACCGAGAGATGTTTTTGTCAAAGCCACGAGTTCATGCTGAGGGACCTACAAAAAATCATCATACCATTCCCCCAAGCCCCTTCTTTTATTTGTGTCACATAAGAACCACTTGACTTATGTCCTTGTTTCCTTTTCGAAGCTTCATGCTAAGCCATGCATTGTCAAGCCAAACTATGGGTGGAGTCGTAATAACACCCACGGCTTTCAAAACATCAGCATTCATTGGGCGACTTGTGGCTGCTTGCTTTTGTGATTTCTCGCTCAAGACACCCTGCATACCACCCATCTGTTAATACTGATCCAAGCCTGGGATTTGCATCCCTGTGTTTACTTTCCACACTTTACTCCATTTATTAATGAGTTTCTATATCTGTCACTTTCAGGAAACCAGTAACAGAGTGATTTCACCTGAGGTCCTGTGTCTCCTTTCTGTGTGGGTCGGAGCTGTGTCTAAGCACCCCTGTGAGCAAGAACACTCCGCGGTGAATAAGACTCAGTGAAGTGTAGAAAACAAGAGTCCTTTCCTCTTCAAACTGGCCTTCAGAGTAATCCTGTTTGCGCAATGTGAGCATACAACAGGACATGAGTGTCTTTACCCAGGGAAAACGGCCTCAGAATGACTTCTGCAGGGCTGTGTGGTGAAGGAATGGGTAGGGTAAAGGGGAGTGATGGGATATGGCAGGGATGAGTTGGTTCTTGGAGGCCCCTGGGAGCAGAGCCCTGAGAAAACAAGTATCCCCAGACTCTTCAGCCCCTGCAGATCTATTGGGATAAAGAACCTCCCCCACCCCCGATCTCTCTGGCCACTGCCCATGCCGTGCTGGTCCCTCTGCCTAGAACAATGTCGTCCCCTATGCCTGCCCAGCATCTGACATATCCTGCATGTAAAGAAGTGTCCTATCATCCAGATCCCCTGCTCTTTCAGTGTGACACCCTGTGTGTACCTCTTGCACCCTGTCTACACCACACTTGACGACAATGTATGTGAATTTGTCTTTTGTCTACTTGGCTATCTGTCCTCTCCGCCACGGGGCCCTTGGAAGCATTTCACCCTCATCTTAGTAACCTGAGTGACTGGCATGTGGTCCATATTCAATGAATGGTGAATAAATTACTAAAATTATCATGCAACTTATCATAAAATCTTAATGAACATTAAACTCTAAGTGAATTATATCCCATCTGAGGTCTCTTCTTTATCAATACCCAGGAAGACCTTTGATAATGTATGCTGATGATGACCACTCATGTTTCCAGAACCTACCAGCCCCCACATAAGTCACATAGAATGGCATGTGGGTAGAATGGTGCGGGGGTAGAATTCTACTGTACTAACACATCTTGCTGTGCTCGGTCAGCTTCCTCTTCTTTGGCTTTTCGGTTGTTGGTAATTTCTAGTTATTATAGATAGAATGCTGCTATAGACAAGTTTTTCTTTCTTTTGGGCTAATACCAGAGGCTTTTTGTTTCATTTGGTTTTGTTTTTTGAGACAGAGTCTCACCCTGTTGCCCTTGGGTAGAGTGCCGTGGCATCATAGCTCACAGCAACTTCAAACTCTTGGGCTTAAGTGATTCTCTTGCCCCAGCCTCCCAAGTAGCTGGACTACAGGCACCTGCCACAACACCGGGCTAGCTTTTTCTATTTTTAGTAGAGATGGGTCTTGCTCTAGGTCAGGCTTGTCTTGAACTCCTGACCTAAAGCGATCCACCTGCTTCAGCCTCCCAGAGTGCTAGGATTACAGGCATGAGCCACCACACCTGGCCTTTTCTTTTTCTTTTTTTTTAACCAAAGAAAGAATTACCAGGTCAGAGAGCATTACCAGCAGCACAGTCCCCATTCATCTTGCCTGATTGCTTATGGAAACTGGTCCAGTATTTCCACGCAATGCTGAAGGATGTGTTTCCACTGGCTGCCAATCATGAGCTTTCTCATATTTATTTTTGTGGCTTTCGTAGGCACCTAACAGGATTGGAAAGTTGTTTGGATCTAAATTTTATTTTATAGCTGGTGAGACTGCTCCTGCTTCCACGCGGTGATTTACTCGATTTCCTAGTGTGATTCTGTTCCTCTCTTTTGACCACTTATCGGGGGAATCACACAGCTGCCCATCCATTGTCTGTTCGGGGCAGGGAGCAGGCCTGAGGAAGGGAACCAGACAGATGTAACGGATGCAAAATATCCTTTTGATATTTATTTTTATGACATTGCGATGTGAAAATTTTCATTCTTATATATTTGAACCCATCCATCAGAGCCCCGATGGTATCTGTTTCTGCAGTAGCTGGGAATTTATCTCCCCATCAGTGGCAGGGGAAACAATGCAGGCTTCTTGTCTGCAGGATAGTCACCGATATGGCTGAGCCTGGCGTTACGCTGTATGAATGTAAATTACCTCTCCCCTGGCCTGTTAGCCAACTGTCCCTGCAATGTTTATTAAATACTGATCTCTTTTTTCCAATGCACTCCTTTGCTGGCTTAACATTGGTCCTGCCAGAGTTCAAATCCATCTCAGGGATCTCTCTTCTAGTGACCTTTGCTGTTTTTAACTCAGCACAGGTTTGGTTTCAGGGATTGACAGACAATTCACATCTTAATCGCCCAGAGGGGATCAGCTATCACTGCCATTAAAAGACAAATCCTTTGATGATTCTTTACCTGGAAAAATAAGCATCCTACACTGAGAGCTGTCAAATTCTATTAAAGGACTTAGAAGGATTTACATTGGCATTGCATTAACTCTATGTATTGACTTTGGAACACAGCATATGTACTTAGGGATTACAATTAGACCAGAGCTGAAAAGCTCCCCAAAGACCTCGGAGCTTTAGACAAAGGGAAGACTCAAGTTATCCTTCAACTGGACATCCAGGGAGAGACTAAAAGGGAATCCTGACTATACGCGTCCAGGCCCCTGGTAAAGGCGTCAGCAGGTGGGTGGGTGATGGCAACTGAGGACTCACGGCCCCTCTGTTCCGTCCGGAGTCCATGGAACAAAGGCTTCCACCACTTTGATAGCAATATTTTCCATTCTTCTGCTTCACTGTCTCTTAGTTACATTCTTCTGGCAAAACCCCCCATTGGAATCAATCTAACTGAACATGTCAGTCACACTGAAGGAAGACCACACAAACGTGGATGGGGCTGTGGCAGGTGCATGGCCTCCAAGCTCAGCCCTCTGGTCTGCACTTTCCCCCCCCGACCAGGGCTCACTGGGCTCCTCCGTGGACTCATTCTGCATCAGGAACCTCACTCTCTGCCCCGCAGCCTCACACCCATCTTCTCTCTCATCTCCCTCCCATAAACACTTAAATATAGCCTGCTTCCTTCATTATTTGAACCCTTCAACTACTTCTAGCCGCCAGCTTCTTGCACTTCCCCTCACTAGCACTTGTCTACCCTCGCTGTCTTGTATCTTTGATTCCATCTACTTTCCCATCCCACTTGTCGCAGAGATTTTGCTCCAGCTACTTCGCAGAGACATTCTTACCAATGTAACCAATGGCTTCCTTCCTTCTAACTCTGACAGTCACCTCTGAGGTCTCATCTTCTTGGCTTCCAGGCAGCCTATGGCCATGCCATTCTCTGTCCTTCTCTCCTTCTTAAAATGCTTTTTGCTCTGACCTGAAATAGCCCACTCGGTGTTCCCAGTCCTGCCTGCGTACTTGGTTCTCCTTGCATGGCGCTCCCATGTGCGTGGCTTCCGTGCCTGTCTGGCCGTGTGTGGATGAATTTCCGTGCCCAGGACGGTTCTCTCCTGAGTTTCAGTGCTTTAAAGTCGGCTCTGGAATCTGAATGTTTGGGTCTGAATGGCCTCTGCCACTTAGTGACTACATGACCTTGCATAAGTGGCTTACCATCTCTGTGCCGTCCTCCTAAGGTTCTGGTGAGGTGTTGTCATGGTTGTTTTTACAGCAACCTGTTAACCACCTTCTCCTTAAGTGTATAGAATGTGACTTGCCCAAATCTAACTCACCATCTCTCCACTGATCCCAGAACCTTTATGAAAGGAATGTGTTCCTTTCCCTTTGATGACACCACTGAAGACCCAAACCTCCTGGACTGCCCTTCTCCCTTCGCCCCTGAGGTGGTCTAGGCACCAGGCCCTGGGCCTCAACATCTCTCTTCACCCCTCACCCACATCCCTTGCTCCACCCTCCTCGGCCACCGTCCTCTCTCACGGGGCTTCCCACAGGAACTCCTCAGTGAGCCCCTCCTGGTTCACAAGTTCCTCCATGATCTGGTGTTGCTCTTTTCTCTTTCCCCTCCTCCATCACCCTCTAAAATCTAGCCATGTTTTTGCTTTTCCTGAACTCTCTCTGTCCCCTGGCATTTCACCTGTTGCTCCCTGCCTGGGGTCGTCTTCCTGTCCCCTTTCCTTGCATTGCTAATTCGTCTTTGCAGCCTCATGTCAAAAGCCATAGTCTTTGGACTGCTCCCAGCAGGGGAAGAGAGGCCCTGTCCCATGTGCTTCCCAGTACCTTTCACTAGGTCTTCACCCCTGTGGTCACCTGTGAAGTTCATCTTCCCCACCAGGGGAATCATGACTTTCTTGTTCCCTTCTGTGTGTCCTGTGCACACAGCAGCCACTCCATAAATAATTACTGAAGAAACATCTCCTTGCTCATGTTTGTGACATTACACAGGCTCTATCCACATTCTCCTGTGAAATGCTCTGCTCAATGCCTGGTGCTGGACATTGGATTTCTTCTCTCTTGCTCACTCTCTAAATAATTCCCAGTTCTTGCCATTAACAAGTTCAGGTGTAGTTGTGGAGCTGTATAAGGGAATAACACAAGGTGATCTGTGGGTACGGGAGTCAACGGCGTGCAATGGGCCAGGGAGAGGAAGGGTAGATACTTCCTGGAGGGATTGACTCTGAGCTGAGTATTAAAATATAAGGAAGAGGTGGACAGGGGGAGAAGGAGAGGAAAGATGCTCATATTCTTCTACTTGCCAAATAGCAGCAAAGTAGGCAAAGTTCTTCCATCTGCTTCCACAGACGTTTT
This sequence comes from Perodicticus potto, assembly GCA_963574655.1. NCBI lineage: Eukaryota > Metazoa > Chordata > Mammalia > Primates > Lorisidae > Perodicticus > Perodicticus potto. Next base: position 12,767 of record CAUYRH010080186.1, on the reverse strand, counting down.
CATACCTCCAACCAGCTCCATCTCACTGAAGAAAGACTAGAAAGCACACGTAGGATACCAATCACCACGCAGGATTCCTAAAGCCTCTCTGATATCTTCGCTCCTCTAAATAACCAGCTGGTCCTGCAGGGCAAACCTGCCATAACTGAGGCTATAAGATCACGTGTTGTCATTCTTCTCAAGAAAGTATCATGAGAATGGGAAAGCAAGTATCCAATGCCCTCAACTAATACGAAGCCAGTAGGTGATCTAATTCACACGCACTTTCAAGTTGGGAGGAGGGGGAGAGGGAAGGGAGGTTTGAGATGCTCCCACTTACTGGGTACAATGCAAGGGTGTCTGGCACACCCTTTGGGTGCAGGACATAACTACCTAACAAATTCAAATACTGTGACTTGGTTGTTCGTGCCCTCATATTAACCTGAAATTAAAAAAAAAAAAAAAAAAAGAAAGATAGCGTGTTGAGTACAAACGTGTCTGTCTCCGCTTAGGATTTCTCCAGGCAGGGAGAATGGACGCCCAGGAGAATTGTCTGGATTGCTTGTCTCAGGTTGCGCTAAACTAATTGGGAACACAGTGAGGGTCAGCGTCAAGGAGCCGTGCTTCTCCACAAACTGGTGCCTTCCACATGTCGAGGGTGATGATTCTTTGATTGGGGGTGGGTGGGGTAAAGAGTAGTAACATTCAAACCATGAACTTGACCAATTAGCCTTCCTGGATAGAGGCTTCCCCAACAGTGTCCCTTCCTGGGCGGGGTACAAAGACACTTATTAAAAAAGGAACAACGGGAACATTTTGCTTTCCATATTCTAATAGGACAGTTCAAGGAAGTTAGAAATGAACAAACAAGAAAGGGTTATTCTGCACACAGAAGTTAAAAACACTCCCAAGTAAAGCCACGGAAAGGGAAGAAATTCAGAACAGAGTATTTAAAGAACGAAGATATAAACACTGCATATCATACAAATTTATGGGGTGCTGCCAGGTGGGTACTTAGAGGGAGAAGTATTGCTTGCGGGCCTTTATTAGTGAGAAGGAAGACAAACTGGGAATTAAGACTCTACCTAAACAACCCAGAAGGGGTACAAATTAGCAAGTGAAAGGGAAGTGGGAAGAGTAAACCCCAAAGCAGAAATGAATAAAGCAGACACATACACTTGAATTTGAAGCAGGAGCTAAACCAGTGCTGTGGAAATCTGGCAACACACCGGCATGACCTGGGATGCTTATTGGAACCCTGGACTTCCGGGCCTGAGCCCAGGCCTGCTGAGGGAGACTTGCTGGGGACTGGGCCCTGGAGTCTGCATTTCTGGCAAGCTCCCCTCATGACTGCTTTGCAGCTTGCCCAGTCACCTTTTTACCCTCTGAGCCCAGGAGTTACATCTATGCCTATTTCTCCCCAATGAGACTTAAGGGGTCTTGAGGGAGCCATTGCCCTTGGTGACCTTCATCCTTTCCTCTGTCCTTATATATAGCGGGACCAGGGGAGTCACACAGCAGGGCTTGGGCTCTGGATACATTGATTAGTCTACGAGAGGACCCTTGACTCTGACTGGGTCCATGTGTCCCTTTCCTGGGACTTCTAGATTTGGAACCAGCAAAGTCATACAGCCTCCCTTTTAGTCTGGACAGGCACCTGCGAGGCGATGAGCTCCCTGACACCCTATCTCCCACCCCTGAGGAGTGGAAAAGAGGAGGAAGCTGGTCTTCACAGAGAGAAGGTTGGTGACATCGAAGAGAAAGAAGTGGAGAGGTGGAAAGAAGAGGAAATCCCAGAGTCATCAAAGCCCCTGATTGCTTTTGTTCCTACACCCAGCTGCTTTTATACCCTTGGTTTAAAAGCACCTGAGGGTGGCTTGAGCAGGGTTCTCGTCCCATGCACCAATTCACTCAGCTCCCACTATCAGCACCCACACTTTCCTCTTTCCAGGAGAGTCGTAGGCACATGGCAACAAGAGTCGTCCCAGCCATGACTGAATGACGGTGATGCTTTCTGCGTCCTGATGCAATAATGTTCTGGCATAATTCAGACTGTGCTTTCTTCTAGGCAACCTAGCGTCCCGAATCTTAAAATCACACTTGACCTTGTGGCCCAGTAGCCATGGGCATGGGCACAGAATGCAGCAGCATGGCCAAGGTGGCCCATCCTTTGGAAAATTGTGGAATTAGATTTTCTTTTTTAAATTGATGAGCCACCAAAATAGTAGGTGCTGTCAAAGTAGTCATCTCCAAATACTGAAGCAGTGCAGACTAAATATCTCATTGGACCAGGAATTTAAGAGGTCTGGGCATTTGGGGAGGAGCAGAACACAGTCATGTCACGTGGGGTCAGGCTGGTGGAGGAGACACACACCTGGATCAATGGAAGGGGACACTGAGTAAGGCTCTAAGGGTTGCAGGGATGGGGCTCAGCTTCAGCTGGAGATGGCAGTGGAGGCTGCCTGGGAAGAGAAGCTATTTGCCCCATGTCTCAGTGACCAGGCAGCCCAGAAATGAGAAGAGCATAGGCAAAGTCCCCAGCAAGGTCGGCTGAAGGGACTTGGGCATCTGGGTCACTGCAGGTGGGGGGGCCTGTAGGAGACCACCGGGGGTGAGACCGGGGTGGGGGGCAGGCAGAGACTTCCCAGCAGGGCCACGTGCACTCTGCTCCAGGGCCCACACTTGACCTTGGTGGTGGGAGAAAACTAGGCAGGGTTGTCAAATGGGGCGTGGTCTTGGCAGATGCGTAGTTATTAGTGCTATTTATTAATTCTTCGGGCTGTCCTTCCTGGGCCCAAGGTGGGACGGCACTTCCTGTTCTCCTGTGTTTGGACGGGATCCCACGGTTATCTCTTCCCAGTGAGGCGTGTGTGGAAGTGACATGTTATTTCTGTGCCAAGCACCTCACTGCTGATGTAAGGCCTCACAGAGTTGTCACTCCTTCCCTCTGTCGTTACTACCAGCAGAGCCTCAGACGCCCCCACCGGACATGTAACATGAACAAACAATAGATTGTCACTTGTTCTGAGCCACTGAAATTTGGGGCGACTTGGTACCATACACATCCTAGCCTATCCTGATAGATACAGCAGACCTATGTGTGTTTGGGTGGGGGTGCTGGGCTGGCTGTCCATGCCCACAGAGGACATAGAGGCCTCAGGGCCTGGGGCCTTCAGACGGGCAGCCCAGGGACGGGTCCCAGCCTTACTCATACCTCATTCTCAATGTGACTGATGCTCTTGGCTTCCTGCAGCCCCACCCATCTGGTTACTTCCCAGAGAAGTGGGAGGTTCTTCCTGTGGCCATAAAGAGTGAAAAGTGAAGGCCCAGAGAAGTGACACACATAAAAAATGACCTTGACTTGAAAACAAACACATGAACTTTAAAAATGCAAATCTCCTTCCAGCTAAATAAATAGAACCAGTGCAAGAAATGGCACGCACAAACTTTGAAAAGTGTGACTGAAGAAAAAGCCTCAGAGAAAGGAACCTATAGTGGCAAGACAGAAAAACACAGCAAAAGGAACATGGGCTTCAAGGTCCTAGCTCCGTCTTCAGCTCCTGCTTTTGATGTATACAATACAGCCTCCGAACACTCATCTCTCTGTTCGTCTCGCCTTCCATTCGATGAATACAGGATGCCTACTGGGTGCCTAGCACTGTGCTGGGGCCTGAGGCCCCTGTGTCTCTGGGACATTCTGATGCCAGCTCTACGTGGAGCTTACGGTCGGGTGGGGTATACAGACAAGAAAGCATACCACTCACCTGGCCAGGTTGTTGTGGCTGTTGGGGTCACAGCAGTCCAGAGATGCTAAACAGGTGGTGATTACAATGATTAAAATGCCAGAGCCCAGCAAGAGACCAAAAGATAATGTGAAAGCAAATCTTCCGTTCAATAATCATCAGAGAGACATGCATTATTTAAAGTCTACAGGGAGGCAATTTGTAACGTTCAAAATTACAATGGAAACTAAAAGGAAATTATTGCTTGATACTCCTAAATCCAAAACACTTCCTCCTAAGCCTGTGCACGAGAGTCGAAGGTCTTTTGTAGATTGTGTGGTTTCTGTACAGAAACAGAGGAAGGGACAGAGGAAGGCTGGGCTGGGGGGAGAGGGGCTGAGCTCCCCAGGCTGCTTACGTGGGAACTAGTTTTCTCTGAATGGCGTTCTGGCATGCCTGGCCTGCCCGGCTGTGCCCCGAGCATGCCATCTCCCCGCTCCCCCTCCTAGATATGGGGATTCTAATAGTCATTGTACACAGAATTTAGAAGATATATCCAGGAGCTAGACCTCCTGTGTGTGTATTTATGCTTTGTTTTTAGGAGGGGAGGTGGTGTTTCAAGGTTTTGTGACCTTGACAAGTCGCTTTATTTCCCTGAGCCTCAATTTTCTCAACTCTGAAATGAGACTGCTAATGAGGGCCGCAGGGCGGATACATGCCATAGACCCTGTACACACGTACATGTAGGCATGTAGGCATATATATGCATATGAATGATATGTACATTTACATACAAGTCCACATTTATGCACACAATATACATACAGACAGTCCCTGAGTTACAAACATCTGACTTATGTACAACTTGCACTTATGAACGGGGGGTATAATAGTTTCTGAGCTACAAATATTCTACTGATGTATGACTCACACTAACGAGCAGGAGCTATTATATAGGTAATAGGTAACTGAACATGTTCCAACTTATATACAAATTAAACTTTTTTTTTTTTTTTGAGGCAGAGTCTCATCTTGTTGCCCTCAGTAGAGTGCTGTGAGGTCATAGCTCACAGCAACCTCAAACTCTGGGGCTCAAGCAATCCTAGCCTCAGCTTCTGGAGTAGCTGGGACTACAAGCGTCCACCACAATGCCCAGCTTTTTTTATTTTTAGAGGCAGGGTCTTGCTCTGACTCAGTCTGATCTTGGACTCCTGAGCCAAAGCAATTCACCTGCCTGGGCCTCCCAGAGTGCTGGGATTACAGGTGTGAACCACCGTGCCCGGCCCAAACTCAACTGAAAAACAAACCTACAGAACCCATCTTGTTCATAACCTGGGAACTGTCTGTATGTATGCAAATTTCCACATATATATTTATGCGTTCATGTATGTATGTACACATGTGCGTGACCCCTCACAGTGCCTGACACCTGGTCAGGACTAGGGAAGTCTTGAGGACTTTCCTGCAACCGTGAGCCCTACTTAGTACTGACCCATGGCAGCTGCTGAGGTTCAGTATGATTTGAAGACTAATAACTGCCGGGTCTCTAATCCTCCTCCCCGAAACCTTTCCCAGTTGCTAAGCACCATTGTTAGATTTCAAGTGCCAAACTGTCTCGCCAAATGTCCTTAAAGCTGGTACCACGATAGAAGAATCATATCAGACAGCTGACAAGAGGTATCCTTCTAGGCCAGTGGAACTGTTATCACCTGGTCCAACTTACTGTAGACCCATGCTGGCCCGAGCCAGGCCTGAGCGTGTGGGTCCTTGTCTCTGATCAGGTATTGGGAAGCCACACAACAGAAGCGCAAAGGTGACACTCTTGGTCACCTTCTCCCATGGTTTTAAAAATATTTCTAGACTATTTTTTTTGCAATTCATGTAAATCTGCGCATTTGAAGCTAAATTATCCATTTCTGCCAGTTACTAAGAAGATGGCCCGGGAATGACTTTCATCTAAAGAGGCTCCGGGGCATCTGTTAACCAAAGGCAAGTGCCGAGGCGGAGGTGTCCGCATCCAGCTGGGCAGAGGGACCTCCTAGGTATATGTCAGGTGCTGATGTCCAGGCCACGCCCAGGCCTACATTTCATAAGTATTTATTCAAGGTTTAATTTATGCCTCCTGATACTTTTTCTGGTATTATCTGGTTCCTCTGTTCAAACTTTCCATTCACTACAGTCATCAATGATCAATCCCAAATGACAGAGTCTGCGGCTAGAACGACATCGCCACTGCTCAAAGCCACAGATGTGGGTGTGCCAGTGTGTGGAAGGGCAGCTTTGTGCGAACGTGGGCTCTCCCTGTCACAAGGAGCAGTCAGAGGGGACTTGGGAATTTGTGTCTCTCTGCCCATCTTTCTCTCAAAGTTTCCTATAGAGATGAGGAAGCACAGGTTTCAGCCTGCAGAGGAGAAAGGAGGGAGCCACACCCCTGGTAAGGGGACAGATGGGCTGCCTGCAAAGCGACAGTTAGGAGAGGCTGAGGCTGATCGAGGAAAACCCTCCCAACCCACTGATCTTGCACCTGATTGTGGCTGTCAGTGGAGCTTATCAGAGTGCGGGGTGTGGAAGCTCCGCCCCTGAGCTGAACATTGCCTGGAACGTCACTTCTCATCTCTGAGCCTCTCTTCCTGATCTGCAAATGGGGATAATGCTACCTACTTTGCAGGGACAGTAGGGGGTTCCTACAGGAAACTGCTTACAAAGTGCTAGGCACATAGTAGGTCCTCTCCACCACCAGCCGTTCTGGGGTTCTGATGAGCAGAAGCTTCTCCTTCCAATGCTGCTTATGATCCACTTGTCCATCTGTAAATTTTCATGGGGACATGTGTGTAGGTGACTTTGCCTATTTTTACACAGGTAGGGCACATCTAGATAAGATTATGTTTTAGATTCATTTTAGGTAAAATAAAAATAAATTATATGTGCATTTTTGTGATTTTTTTTTACATAAATGCACAACATAGGCCTCAATATTTTACATTTCTGTTGAAAAGACTATATCTTCAAAGAACATTTCGAAAAATTATCCCCATTCCTTGAACATCAGGACGCTTTCCCATACCCTCCATGCTGTGTTCATATGTACTTGTAGGCGGCCATATTTTCCCATGGTAGCATGATGTGTGACCCACTGTTTTGTACTGTGCTTTGTGCGTTTAACCCTTCCTTAAATGTCTCTGTATTTTGGAGGCGGATGTTAGGGATGTATTTAATGCCTTTGTATAGATAAGCTTTGAGAGTGTCATAATAGTCTATTGCATTGATATTTAATTAGTTAAGAAAGCATCCTTCAGAGTCCAATATTTCTCTTTGCTTGTGATTCTTTCTGGATGAGGTAAGATCTTTGGATGGATTCCTTGCTATGATTACACCTGTGTCCTTTCTGAGCACCTGGAGGAATCTCTTTTCCTAAGAAGGGTCTGCTCTCTCATTTTGAACACTGTGCTAAAGATTGGGATTTTATTTCAGAACTCAGTCCCTCTCTTTCCAGATCACATGGGTGAACTTTTCCTATTTAAGAAGTAAATGCATCAATCTCAATGGGTTGCTACTTCAACAAGAGGAGAGGAAATTTATTACATTTCACCAAAAGGGTGGAATGTTAGAAGCAACATGCATACGGTTGAAAGGAATTCAAATAACAACTGATGTTTCCTGAGTACATATAACTATTGAGTTTGTCTAAATTCACTGTGTCCTCGCAACACAAGTTGGGTACGATTCTTATCCATGCTTTGCAGAAGAGGAAGTTGAGGTCAGACAAGTTAAGTGATTTGGCCAAGTTCACACAATCAGGAAGTGACTTGAAACTGGATGGTTTGGCTGCAGAGCCCAGGTCTAGATTAAATACTAATCATGCTATTTGTACAATGAGTGTCCTTAAATAAGCTGTTTGACTGTTCTGAGCCTTAGCTTCTCACTTGTGAGGTGGTAGTGACAAATCCTGTCTGGAAGGACTCCGTGTGCATTAAACAAGATGACTTGGGGAGAAGCTCTTGCAGCCCTTGCCAGGAGGTATTTGCTCAGTCACCCAGTTTGGCCCCTGATAAGATAACTGGTTTCTATTGACTTGTTTTCCTCCATTGTCTTGTTATTGTGGCTTGTGAGCTCATTTTCCCTGGGAGTGCTGGTGATGCTGGTGGTGAGAGGCCAGATCTGCTTCAGTTCCAGTGAACTCAGTGCAATGGGGAGGTGCACCCACCAAGACGATGTCAGGCCAGACCTGAACTCTTCGCTTCTCCTTGGATTATAATCTCACATCCCCCGACATTCAGACAGGACGGCAGAGGGAGGAAGGCCAGGGTCAGTCACTCCACTCGCCTTCCTCAGCCTCTTGAAAGCATAGCCCTTCCGTACAACTCCGATGTTACCTCTGAAGATACACAGGCTAGAGGTTTTTGACAAGTCTATGACTGGGGAGAAGAAGAAACAGAATTTCTAATACTTTCCTCTCTCTTTTATATTTTCTACTGTTGTGATTTGCTGTCTCCTGTTCGGGCCCCAACCACCAGCACCTTCTGCTCTTCCTTCTAATCTGCAATAGCACCCACTCCCAGGGCTTCTCCAGGCTTTCAGTTTTTCCCTTTGTAACTCCTTTGGGTTCTTTTGGAGTTAATCTTGGGAAGGGGATTAAGCAGCTGTGCTTGTTCTGAATCTTGTTTGGAAATAGGACCTGAAGAGCCACGTCTATTTTCCATCTCTCTAGCATCTCATATAACCCAACCCATCTCTAGCATCTCATATAACCCATCCCATGGGGCCTTCAGACGCATCCAACATACACACACCCAAATATACCAACGTCAGGCTACTTCCCCGGTGTCGCCAGGGTTGGGGGAGAGGCATGGCAGGAGGACATAGTGACACACCCAGTCTCTGCCCTCTTTTGTCATGAACTCCTCCTTTCTGGGGTCAGAAGGGCTGCCCATGATTCCGGATCTTCCTGAGTCTTCCATGTCCAGCTTTCTCTTAGACACCATAAGATGTTCCAGGACCCTTCTGATGCCCTTCCTACTTCCTGAAGATACTCATTCATTCCTTCACCACGTTTCTGGAGCATCAACTATTTGCTGAAGACCGTGTTAAGTGGAAACTGGACTCTGCTTCTGTTTCTGTCATTAGTAACCAAAAGTGTCTGAGCTAAGACACCAAATGTTATTATATTTAGTTTATAGATGTGAATCTGATGAACAACAGGGTACATGTGACCTCAAACTAAGGGCCTGAGCAGGTGAGGGTGGGGCTAGGAAATGCATCCCTGTCGAGCTCTTCCCACTGCACTACTCCCTCCAGGGGTAATTGTTTAACCTTCTCTGTCTGCCTTCTGCAAGGATCGGGAGGTAAATGCCCATGGTGTGTTATCCAGAGGAAGAAGCATTAAAGATGTCCTGGGAAAGGTTGAGGAACTTATTCTTAACTGTTAAAGTAATACTGCATACTAATTATAAAAGTGGACTTTGAGGACCAAGCGATCTAAGCTCAAATTCTCACTTGCCCATTTCCTGGGTAGGTGACCTCAATTAGCGTACTTTCGGAGCCTCAATGTCTTTCTCTGTAAAATGGGGAGAAATTGAAAGTACAGCTACTGGTTGTATTGGTCCTAGAATTCCATGAGCTAAGACCTGTAGGCCCTGAATGTCACATGCCTGGCACAGAGTCAGCGCTCCATGGATGCTGTCTTAAAATAGTGCTGAGGCCAGGCGGGGTGGCTCATACCTAATCCCCACACTCTGGGAGGCCAAAGCGGGGGAATTGCTTGAACCCAAGAGTTTGGGACCAGCCCAAGCAGGAGCAAGACCTCATCTCTCCCCAAAATAGAAAATTTAGCCAGGCATGGTGGAAAGTGCCTGTAGTCCCGCTACTCGGGAGGCTGAAATAGGAGGATTGCTTGAACCCAGGAGTTTGAAGTTGCTGTGAGCTATGGTGATGCCAGCGCACTGAACCTGGGGTGACAGAGCGAGACAATCTCTCGAAAAGAATTAGATGATGATGATGATGGAGGAGATGAAAACCACTAGAGATGGGAGTGTGGGAAAGGTCAGCTTCTGAGGAATGGAGCAGAGCTCAAACCAGGAGGAATATCCCAGAAAGTCTTGGGGAGGCAAATCGTTTAATCCCTGCAAATGGGCTGAGTTAGAACCGTCCCTCAGCCTGGATCACAGAACAACACCCCTTTCAAGGACAGCTACAAAGTGAATTTCTTAAATCTCAAGGTTATTGCATAATTTAAAAAGTTTAATATCTTGCATAATAAAAAACCCATATATTATTTAAATACTCTCTTTTTCCTCATAAAGTATCTAGAGGAGGGAAGGAGAAGGAGGAGCAAGAGAGAGGGGGCAAAATAGAGGCAGAGAGTGCTTTCAAATGTCATTTAATGCCTCAATGTCACAGGCTTAAAAAATTCAACAGGATTCTCATGCATTCTTTCCCACAGGGGGCTACCCTTTAAACAATGACCTTTAAAAAAAAAAACTCAAGTAAACAATCAGTTCTGCTACTGATGACATATGTTCTGTCCCAGTCCGGACATTCCACTGCTGACAGCATGAATTTATTAGCCCAAGTGGTCAGTATTTTGGGCAATAGATCTTTGGATCTAACAGATTCTTACGGACCACATCTGTTTTTTTTTTTTGTTTGGGGGAGCGGGAGATTTGCCCTGGCTTCTTCCAAGATGAAATGCTTGAAATAATTGTTATGTCTTGTGGTTGTAAAAATTCCATTTTGACTTTCCATCTGCCATGACTTATCTGTGGACTCTGGAGAGGAGGCAGGGCTGGCACTCAGAATACTCTGTAGAAGAACATATCTATTAAATTGCAGGTGCGGTCTTCCCAAAGAGCTCAAATAAGGGATCGAAAGTCAGTGTTGCACAGCGGAGAGGCCTGGTACTTGAAGTCTGAATACCTGGGTTCATGTCTCGGTGTCATTAATAAGCTCCCGGAGGAAGAGGCAGCAGTGCTAGAGAAAGAAGACTGCAGATAATAGCAGCCAGGGGCAGGGGTGTTGCAGGCATCCTGGAGACAGCAACCCTGTTGAGAAATACAAGTAGCAAGAATTCTGCTTAAAATTGGGACTTTGAACAATAGCACACCGAGAGACCAGTGATTCTTTGGAATTAATCGTAAAGATATTGATACATGGAAGTGAGCCTTCCTAGACCAGACTAGTGTGGGATTAGAACAGCCTGTGAAAGGTTCTGGCAGATTCTGAATGGTCTTCACATATAGAAATAGTTTTTTTTTTTGCAGTTTTTGGCCGGGGCCGGGTTTGAACCCGCCACCTCTGGTATGGTACATGGGGCCAGCCCCCTACTGCTTGAGCTACAGGCACCACCCTAGAAATAATTTTCTTAGCTAAGGGTTTCTCTAATAGCCGGAGAGAAGGAATTTGAAGTTAATTATCAGAATTTTACTCTACATAGTATGATGGAAAATATTCTATTCTTAGTCCTTTGACTACCTTGAAAGGCTCAAATATAATAGCCTTTGGGGTATTGAAAATAAATTAAGCTCTGAAAATTGTTGGTACTCACTGTCTTTGATTCCTTTCCTCTATTCTCTCTTGAATCCATTTAAGCATTTGACTCAGTTGATCCCCTCCTTCCTTTCCCAAGTGGGTTCTTCCCTTGGCTTCCCGGACACCACATTCTCCTGGCTTCCCATCACCCCACCCCTACCCTTAGTGTTCTTTCCCGGTTTCTCCTCACCTTCCTGACACATTAACAATGGAACAAGCCAGGACATAGTCAATGGCCCTGTGTTGTCTTCTCTTATATCCAATCTTTGGCGGCTTGATCCAATTCTGTGGCTTTTATAACCATCTGTAGGTTGAACCCATAAGAAATAATCATTTTGTTAGTCAGAATGGTTAAATGTTGGCACAGCACCTGTAGCACAGTGGTTACGGCGCCGGCACATACACCAAGGTTGGTGGGTTCAAACCCAGCCAGGGCCAGCAAAACAACAATGACAACTGCAATCAAAAAAATAGCCAGGCAATGTAGTCCTAACTACTTGGGAGGCTTAGGCAAGAGAATTGCTTAAGCCCGAGACTGAGGTTGCTGCAAGCTGTGACGCCATGGCCACTCAGGGTGACATAATAAGACTCTTGTCTCAAAAAAAGAAAAAAAGAAAAGAAAAAAAGGTCAACTGTTGATACTTTCATATGGTTAAACCTAATGACTCCCAAATGTTATCTCTCATTAACTCCAGAGACCTCCATCTACCTGCACGTTGAGCTTAATATTTTCTCTTGGACATAAAGAGGAATTACAAGCTCAGCTTGACCCAAACGAAACTCTGATCACCCTTTGCCATTCCCTTTACCTCCCCCCACTGCTCCTTCTGTATTCTTGCTTATTTCTGTTAGTAGGAACTGCATCTGTTGAGTTATTCAGCTAAAGAAATCATCCCTGGAGTTAATGTTGAGTCTTGTATTCTTCTACTACCGATATCCAGTCCACCTGCAAATCCTTGTGACGCTAACGTCAGGTTCTATGCAGCCTTGTACGGTCTCTATCCCATGTCAGCGCAAGGTACTACCTCTCACCTGGTTTACACAGTGGCCTCCCTACTGGTCTCCTTGCGTCTCTCCTTACCCCCGAAAGCAGCTATTCCCTTCCCACTGCCTCGTTAGGGCATTGCATTGAGACAGCACTTGGGACCAGTGGTCCCGTCTTCCTGCTATCCGTCTTCTCTGCCAAGTTTTCTGAGGCCGGACTTACAGTCTTCTTCCTCTCACAGCCATGTCAACTTCCAGAACAGGGCCTTGGGCATAATGAGTGTTCAGTAAACAGCTGTCAATAGGCATAAACCAGCTGTGGCTCAAGAGAGAAAGGAGACTGAGCTCTGCTGAAAGGTCTACGATGAAGAGCATTGCCGGATGCTGGTGACCAGCAGGTTCACCGTCAGGCCTGCTGGACTCTATCCACACACTGGTCTGGCGTGATCGGTCTGACAACAGTGGCCTCTCATGGCAACAAGGCGGGTTCCCTGCAGTCCTTGTGTATAGGAAAGAATGTTGGCATTGAAATCGGGCCCCTCGGACCCTCCCCAGCTG